>VZRX01015545.1:93127-133448 GCA_013398075.1 Notiomystis cincta | reverse complement strand
TCCCGCCCGGCCCCTCGGGCTCTGCTCCCGGGCCGGCTCCCGGCTCCCGCCCGGCCCCTCGGGCTCTGCTCCGCTCCCGACCCGCTCCTGCCCGGGACGAGGCGCCGTCGAAGCCGGAGCCTGTCCCCGGGAGCTGCGGGTGCGCTCGGAGGGCCGGGCCGGGCTCCCCCGCGGGTGGGACGGCTCCAGCCCGGCCCCTCCGCCCTCCCCGCGCGTTTCCCTGTGGAAAAGCCGCTGTAGGCGCTCCCCGCCGGGCAGTCCCCGGGCAGGGATGCGGTGTCACCCTCCTAACGCAGAACCCCGTGTTTGCCGGTTCCCTCACAGCACAGCACAGCCCCGGTGCTCCCTTCCCACGCCCGGAGGTCACCGCGCGGCTCTGCTGACTTGGGGCTGCTCCTGTAAATGGAACACGAAGCCTGTGTGCTTATTAGTTCTCTTTGCATTGATGGCGCTTAATAAGGTCCGCGACTGAGGTGTCGGAGTTGGGCTTGGAAAGCCCTCACAGTGCAGTTCAGCAGGTTTGTTGTGTGTGTATCCAAGGCATGGCTTGAAAGTATTGGTGGAATTTAATGCCATTTTATCACGTGCAACTGGTGTATTAAAACTAGAAACCAATAGCTTAAGAACAGTTGTGACTGCAAAACCAGAAGGGGGATCAGAATTTATTCTCAAACCATTTTTTCCTCATGCAGCAGAACATCATTAACATTGATAGGATTGCTCTGCTATACCCAAATGGCACTGTGCATTTGTTTCAAGATTAACTCTTACTGAATTTTCTTTCCTGCCTTATGTTTTTACCTGTCAAAAAGAATCTGGATTCAGACCAATACCAGATCTGAATTCCTTTCAAAGCAGTATTTGCATAATTTGAGGGCTGCCTTCCTCTCCAGGATGGTTTATGTAAATCCTGGGAAGTGAGCGAGCAGCTGTGCTGAAACAAGGACAAGAGGAAACAGCCTCAAGTTGTGCTAGTGGAGGTTTAGGCTGGATATTAGGGAAAATTTAGGGAAAATTTCTTCATGGAAAGGGTGGTTAAACATTGGAACACACTGCCCAGGGAAGTGGTGGAGCCACCATCCCTGGAAGTGCTCAAAAATGTGTGGATGTGACACTTGAGGCCGTGGTCGAGTGGTGGCCTTGGCAGTGCTGGGGAGTGCTGGGACTCGATGGTCCCGGTGGGTTTTCCCAGCCTGAACGAGTCTGTGAGGGTTAATGGCTCTGTAGGAGTTGGTTATGGCAGAGCATCCAAGTGGTTAATCCTCTTTTGCAAGATGTAGGGCAGGAGTGTAAACACAGGTCTCTCACCTCCCAGATAAGAGATCTGCTCAGCTAGGCTGGATGTTAGTCTGAATTGCAGTTAATTAATTAAATATTCATTGGCATAAACACTGCAGTCCCGGGCTTCCTCTGCCTAGATAAGTACATGAACCAGGATTACAGACTCAAATGCTGTCACTGCTCTATGGAGGATGTTTAATTTTCAACATCTGTAGTAGTCACTGAATCCATTAAGTCCTGCTGATGAAAACTAATTTCTTGCTGAAGTGTTTTGCTGGACGAGACTTTAAAGACAAGAGGGTGTAGCTCAATCAGGCTCTGTGTGGGTTGCAGTTTCAGTGGTGGAGAAGGAAGGAGCCTAATACAGATTATTAGGAAGTTATTAAAGCAGAAAACAGTAACAAACAGGGAAGTCAGCTGGGAGGAGGCAGAAGTGGCACACTTGGCACTGAATGGGAGTTGCCAGAGAGAAGCCCTGGGAGGGGTGTAGGACATTCCCAGAGTGGATCAGTTGCCCTTTGAGCTGATCATGCAGTGCCACATAAAGTGAATAATGGGCTGATGCCAAACTCACCTCTGTGTTTGCTGTAACAGGAGAATTTGGGATTAGTAGAGCTGTAGTTTCAGCTGGTAGAGCAAAGGGCTGTCTTTGAACAATATTTAATTTGCTTCAGCAGAGCTTTTGTGGATCAACAACAACAGACATCTACATCCCTCTTGATACAGTGCAACTCTTCAGTCCCGTGGCTGGGGTGTGCTCTTGTGTTTATGTACATTTCTAATAAGCTGGAGAGAGGGAGAGTTTGAAATTGTTGTGTGCACAGAGTACATGTGCTGGCACTATTTGTGGTTCGGGATTCAGGGTTTTTTTGCTTTCTTGGTGTAACTTTGCTTTGTCCTTGGAGTAATTCACAGCAAATTTTGCTCTGCTTGATCTAAATGAGAGGTGTTTAGAATAAATTCCCTTCCAGTGTGGCTCACGTGTATGAATCCCTTCACCATGGTCATGAAAAGATAATATATGAAGTGGCACATGCAAGATTGTTTGCAGAGGGCAAAACCCTGGCAGGCTTTGTAGGAGTTCTCTGTCCATGTGAGAAATTTTGGGAGAAATGTGATGTTTGTGTGGCTGGGCTCAGTTCCATGACGTGCAAAGGGCTCCTATGGAAATGGTGTAATATTAACCAGCTTTAGGGTTGGTCTGTGTTGTAACAGCCTCAAACACAGCCTGCCATTTCCCCATTTCACCTGCCAACTGGAACTCATAAATTATGAGTAGATGACTGGATTGCTTGTAATTAGCAAGACAATGTGTTGTGGATAAAGGCCTTTGGCATAGATGAAATTCTCACTTTCATCTCTGGGTTGGCTGAAGCCAAGGGGAACCTGTTGAAATAAAAAGGAGTGGATGAATTGTTTCTACATAAAATTGGCACACAGTAGGGATAAATCTATCAAATGCTTATTCTAAAATTTAAAAATCTTAAAAATAGCAAAAATATTTATGAAAGTGTTAATGTTACCTTTGGAAATTCACCTTATAAACCACATGGCAGGGGGTTGGAATGGGAAGAACTTTAAGGTCCCTTCCAACCCAAACCATTCTGTGATTCTGTAAAACAGACCCAGACTGACTGGGGAGGCTGTTATAAATTCCAAACCCAGTCATGCCACTGAAACCCACAACAGCACTGGGCTTTCCCTTTGGAATCCCACCTTCCCTTTCCTTCTCCCAGTTAGAAAACACTGCATCTTGTGACTGCACAGAGAGAGCAGCCTGAGCTGTGCCCCTTGGGAATGCTGGAAAATGACAACAGCCCGAGATCCCTTTCCATGGCAGTGTCCCCACTGCTGGGGACAGCTCCAGAGGCCTTGGGGGTGGCACCTCCTTGTGCAGGGCCGGGAGCTGTGCGTGGGCAATCCAGGCTGGCACAGGCACAGCGTTTCTGCCTCCCAGCCTCTGCCAGTCCAGCCTGCTTGGCTGGAACGGGAGAAAGGGCAGGCAGGCAAATCCGTGTTTGTAAAGCAGTTCTTTGAAAATGAAAGAGTTTGGGTATCTCCAAAATAAGCATGATTTTATCCAGGCAAAGCATTCTTAGGTTCTGTATAATATTGCATATACAATGAGACTGTCCTTGTGAACATTACAAAGGTCTGTTTCGACTTAAAACGCTCCAGACTGCTCCGTTGTGGGTTTATTCCTCTGAGAACACCCTGGATGTGTTACCCTCTCTAAACTGCGAGCTACTCCTGGCACGTTCGTCCAGCCTTTCAGCGAATTCCAAGGCTATTGTTTAATGTCCCACAGCGGCCATGCGGTGTCCCCGTGCTGGGATGAAGCGCTCCCTGCTGTCCCAGGGCTCTCCCGTGTCCCAGCACGGACCCCGGGCTCTCTCCTTGTCCCAGGGCTCTCCCGTGTCCCAGCACGGACCCCGGGCTCTCTCCCTGCTGTCCCAGGGCTCTCCCGTGTCCCGCTCCGTGTGCTCCATTGTGGACACCGGGCTCGGGCTGTGCCTGCTCTGAGACCGGGCTGAAGGAAGGACCATTCCTTTGCTGAATATTTTGCTTTTCAGTTCCCGTTCTGCAGGTGTTGCACCCCTCTGTGCTGTGTCCCCTCGGGTGGGGTCCCCACTCAGAGTCCTGCTGGCACACGGAGCCCTGACCAGCACTGAGCAGCTCCCCAAGTTTCTGCAGCAGTTTTAATTTTTGCAATTTCTTAATTACTCCGACTGCTGCAAAAACAGTTTCTTTTCTACCTTTGTTTCCCTTTCCTGGTCGTGTTATTATGATTCACTCCCAGGAGATTTGGAAAATTGCTCCAGGCTCCCTGAACTTATGCAACAGCTGTCAGGAAACCTGACCTACTTCAGAGCTGCTCTCACCTGGCTGAGAATGTCTGAGGCTGAACTGCAGCAACATAAACTTCCCCCTGGCTTTGGGAAAAAATGATTCATTATGAAAATTGGAGGTTTGTGCTGTGAGAGAATAAACAGTGTGCTGCAAACTGACAAATTGCCCGGTCCTGGGCTTGGATTCAGGGGGACGCTGCTTGTTTGGGTAAAGCCCTGGATGTGAGGAGTTGGAGCAATGTGTGTTTTGTTGGAACTGGTGGAGAACAGGGTCTGCAGCTGCTTGTGGACAGTGCTGGGGCAAAACCTGAAGAAATCTTTTTGAAAACAAAGCTGCTGCCAGGGACAGGTTTTTGTAATTTAAAAAGGTACATCTTGTTTTTCATTCAGGAATGTGCAGATGCTCCATGTGGGCATCATTCCCATAGGTGGCAATTGTGGAGTTGTGTGAACTGGATGTGACCCAGTGGGTTGCTGAGCAGCTCCTCTGTCATTTCTGAGTTTAAGCAAAATCCAGATTTTCATGCCTAGGTGAAACAAAAAGAGTTGATGGTGTATCTCCATCTACACCAGCTGAGTTTCATGTGTAACCTGAAAAACCCAAAGTGAAAGAGATGGACTGGAACAGGGACATGGGATCCAGAAAGCCTCACCCAGCTTTGATTTGTAGCTTGTTCTGCTGCACTTGAAGAAAATAAGGACTAATTCCTTCAGCTCTGCAAAGAGGTGACAGAAAAACCAAAATGCATCTGTAAAATGCAGTGGTGGGTTGTGTCTGGCTGTGCTGCACATGCATCAGTCCCCCTGGGGTGGGAAGGCTCTGGGTTTAAAACATCTCCAGGTGATTGTGGCCAGTGCATCCCAAAGTATTTACAGCAATGTCCTTAATCAGATTCCTCTGGGAATCCATGGATCCTGAGCTCTGCCAGAGAAGGTGCTGGAGGCTGATGTGCAGTGATCTCTGAGCCTTTTTTCCTTCCTTGCAGGGCACCATTCGCAGGATCATTATTGAGAACCCGGATCAGGTAGGGAAACTGCTGGAGCTCCCTCAGCTCCTTCCCCAGCTGCCTCCACAGGGGAAGATAAACACTCTGAGAGCACACAGCTCACACCTCTCAGGGTGAGAGAAGGAATTATGAGGGATTGAAAACAATGGCTGCACAATGGCCACTGAGGCTCCTGCAGCAAAGTCTTTATTAATATTGATTAATTACTAACTGTTTCTACTGTTTTATTTCACATAGTCTCCATACAAGCATGGCCACTTTTTTCCAAATGAATGCACACTCACATGTACATATGCTAAAGGACATCTCACACATCTTTAAATTATCTATTTTTAGTCAAAATTACTGATCCTGAGTCTGCTGTTTGACAAGATTTATGGATGTTTTTGTTTACATTTTTTACAGGAGCCATTATCCCCTTTTCTTAGAGGGGCCAATTTCTGTCCTGGAAATAATGTCATCTATGAAAAGACAATAAGAAAATACGAGCTATTAAATCCCCTCCAAGTAAGTTGGGTGTTTTTATTATCTATTGCAAAAAAATTGAGAAAATTGATGGGTTTGGGTTGGTTTGGTTCTGGGTTTTTGTTTGTTTTTGTTGAGAGTAGCTGCCAACCTGAGAAATGCCTTGTTGTGATCTAGGACACATTCTCAAAGTAAGTAAAACAATATTTAAGGAGAGGAGGAGGTGGAATATTTGCCATATTTTCCCTAAGAATTTATTATTAATTAAAAATGGAAACTGCTTTGTGTCTCTGATACTGTCAGTCTATATCTGAATAGTGGCTGTGAATTAGTTTCTTGCAGTAGCTTCACAATAGAACAGCCAAGATACAGTTTTAGAAAAAAGGAATTAAAAAGACAAGATTTTTACTCACTCTTGAAAAAATGTATTTGGCAAACCTGTCTGAAATTTCATCCTACAACTGGTGTTTTGTCAATAGCAAAAATTTTGGTCCATTGTGTTGATCTGAAGAACTTCCAACAGGGAAAAAAAATTGAAATTTAGCATATTTCAGAGTGATTTACCCGGGGTTATTTTACTTTGTTTTCCAAAACAGAAAGTTTTCATGACACTCCAGATTTTAGACAGATGAATTATCTGTGATATCCAGTCTCTGAAGTGGAAAAAGAAAAAAGAATAATTACAAATAACAGCTTCTTTCTTTATGCATATGATGTGCAAAGAAAAGAATAAAAAACCCATAGTTTTACTTCTTGTTTTTGTTACCTGGGGTATGTTTAGCTTTAGCTCAAATCAGGAGTGTAATTTTAAAGGAAATTTTCATGTGTAACGGGACACCCACCTCAGGAAAGGTGTCTGTCCGGTGCTTTTCACTTCTAAATTTGGAGGGGAAATAACGAATTAAAGTACGAAAGTGAGAGGCAAACTCATGCTTGGTTAGGAACAAAAGGGATTTTATGTGGATTATTAAAATATCTGAAACCATCACCAGCACTGCCGGCCACAGGCAGCTTTCACTGGCTCTGCTGGGACTGTCCACAGGGGCTCCCTGTCCATCCCTGTTAGAGGGGCTCCCTGTCCATCCCTGTGAGAGGGGCTCCCTGTCCCGTCCCTGGGAGAGGGGCTCCCTGTCCCATCGCTGTGAGAGGGGCTCCCTGTCCCATCGCTGTGAGAGGGGCTCCCTGTCCCATCGCTGGGAGAGGGGCTCCCTGTCCCATCCCTGGGAGAGGGGCTCCCTGTCCCGTCCCTGGGAGAGGGGCTCCCTGTCCCATCGCTGGGAGAGGGGCTCCCTGTCCATCCCTGGGAGAGGGGCTCCCTGTCCCGTCCCTGTGAGAGTGGCTCCCTGTCCCATCGCTGGGAGAGGGGCTCCCTGTCCCATCGCTGGGAGAGGGGCTCCCTGCCCAGGTCTCTGCCGGGAGCTCCCTGCCCAGCCCTGACAGGAGCTCCCTGCCCAGCCCTGACAGGAGCTCCCTGCCCAGCCCTGACAGGCGCGCTCTGTCCGCAGGAGAGGCAGTTCCAGGTGTGCCCGGCGGAGCAGTGCCCGCAGTGCCCGCCCGCCCTGCAGCAGTGCCAGCAGACACAGACGAGCAGCCCCTGCGAGCTGTGCCCGGGCCCGGCCAGCGACGGCTGCCGGGGACACACCGTGAGGAGGAGCGCGGCCCCGCCCGAGCTGGTGAGGGCTCCTCTGCCGGAGGGCTGGCTTCGTTCTCGGCGGGTTTGTTCTTTCTTAGCCGGGGACAGGACTCGGGGCACGGGCAGTTTTACGTACCTGCAGTGCGTGTAGGAACACTCAGCACCGCTCCCTTTGAGTGAGCAGGGTCTGTGTGTCTGTCTGAACTGTCCCAGGCTTTGCCACGTGCTGTTCGAGGTGTGGTGTTGTGTCCCTCACTGTCACAGACCTGCGCTCGGGTGTGCCCTGGCTGACATCAGTGGTGTTTAACTCTGCTGGGTTGTTTGGTTGGGATTTTCTTTACCCCTCAGTTCAGTCGGGTTTCACAAAGACTGAGGGACAGACAGCCTCTGCCTCGGGAGGAAACACACATTGCTTTACAACCTCAGCAAACAGCAGCTCAGGGTTCCTGTCCTCCTACGCTGATCAACCAGGACTTCAAATATATTTCAATTTGATGCAAAAGTTGTTGACACAGATTTACTGGCAGCACAAAAGGAGCTTCCTGGTGTACCTGTAGCCTGTTAGTGCAGCTGGGGAGGGAGTGCAGCAGGTCCCTCCTGTGCACCCAGTCGGTGTTTGGGTGACAAACACCCCGGGGACCTCATGTCAGACCTGTGCAGAACCTTCCAGAGCCCAGCACTCCCCTCAGCCAGCTCAGGACACTCAGCTCAGGCTGATGTTCCATAGAGCTGAGGACATTGCTGTGGAAGCAGGACTTGGCCTGTTTCTTCTGGCTCTGAAGGAAGCAATTCCTCTCTGTTCAGTTTCTTGAAAACCAGCAGAAGAGGAAGACTCACTGCCAAGGAAAGTGTAAACAAACTGCAAACTGCTGAGAGCAGCCAGACCCAAATCCATCCTACCCTGTAGCATTTTCATGTCCAGCTTTCACCCTGAGGAAGGGAGCTGTGTTCTGACCTCCTGCCTGTCTCCTGCCAGGTGAGCTGCCCCCAGGACAGCCCCGAGCAGCTTGACTGTCGCTACTTCGGGGAGCTGCTGGCGGAGCTGCACCGCAAGAGCACTGACCTGTACAGCTGCCTGCTGCAGCACGTGGAGAAGATTGGGGCAAGGTATTGCATCTCTCCTTGCCATGCTCCAGACATCCAGCACTGGGAGGACAGTGTTGTTTGTGAACTGGCTGTACTCTGTTTTCTTCCTGACAGCTGGAATTGGCTGGATGTTTTACACATTCATCTGATTTGCAAGTAACTGAGGACATAGAAATGCTGTAAGCCAAGGAAATTTATTGGATTTGATGCTTAAGAATTGTCTCCCACACGTGTTTGTACATGGAGCAAACAGGTGCTTACAGCACACTCTTGTATATTTTGTGACACAATTCTATTGCTGTGTCCTGAGAAAAGTGTCCAAATTTCCTCTGTCCTGCTGTGATGTTGTGTCATGGATTAAAGGACAGCCACCACCAGGCATAAAGCTCGGTCCCTACATCCAAATGAACATTAAGCACGTTTTCTGCAGAGCCCTGCAGACCATCTGTGGGAAGAAATGGGAGTCACAGCAGGCAGTGCCCTGAGTGTTCCCCCGTCCCTCCCGGTCACCGTCATTCTTCTCCCTCAATCCCAGTCTCCTGCGGTGCTTTCCAAGGTCACTGAATAAGGAAAGTGGACCTGTAGCAGAAAAAGGGAATTTAACCCTCACAGAAACCCTGACAGTGCAGAGTCAACGCTTGGGGCAGGGCAGCGTAGAGTTGTGGGCAAACCATTACTCAGGCAATTAAGGGAGTAATTGTGTTAACTGACCGTAATTGGGATAACCTCCCAAAGAACTGGGGATAGTCAGCCCTGTGCCCTGCTGCTGTAGGACTCCAGTCTGGCCGGGAATTCCTCCCTGGAGTGCTGTCTCACAGGTACTTCACACTGCAGAGGGCAGGTAATGACTCTCCAGCTGATAAAGACCCTTCCTCCCTCTGTCTTGTCCAGATAATCTTTTAGAATGTGGGCTGGAATTCTGAGAGTTCTCAGGCAGCTTTGTGTTAACAGATCCTTGGATTTTGTGTTTTGCAGGAACCACGACATCGAATTCACGTGCCAGGTAAGGCCCAGGCTGTCCCCTGACACCGGGGGGGTTGGAGCAAATCAAGCCAAGGCAGTCGAAGGAGGCTGGTCTTTGTTAGTTAATGGCTCCTGCTCGGTAAAAACATTCAGAGCCTGAAAACTACTGCCAGGCAGGTATTTGCAGATGTGGTAATACTGAAAGGAAACTTCAAGAATTTCCAGTATTCCAGTATGAGAGTAAAATTTTGGAAGTCTCTCCTGCTGTGCCAGTAATGGCTCCCCTGGAAAACGACTTGCACAGGTACCTGGATTTTTACAATGAGTTTTTTGGAAAGGCTCCTTCACTCCCTGGCCAGTGAAGCTGCTGCTGAGCAGCAGGTGCTGCACCTTTGAAGGCATTCAGTGTGGACAGGGCAGAAATACCTGTCCAGGGTTCACCTGCAGGACACAAGTGCCACTGAATCTGGGGTTTATTGGCAGCCCAATCACTGGTCAGAAATCTGAGGTTTTACCCCGCCTTAAACTGCTGGGAGTTGTTGTAGCATCAGCTGTTAATCCCTGAGAGAAGATTGGTTTGAATACTGCTTTTAGACTAAATGTTAAATGTAAGGATTTGAATATGTGCTTCGTGTATCACTTAATCTCACTTTGTACATGCCTCACATATAAAAGACTTTGGAAGTTTTCTGGATAGACTTTGATCTATTTTTGTTCTTATTTGCCTTGTACTAAGGATGTTTTTCATAGCAGAGCTGTGTAATTAATGAAGAAACCACATTACTATCTACCAGGCAAAATTCTTAATCAAGATGTCTCCCCTTTCCTCCCTTCTTTGCTTAGACTGAAGATATTGAGGAATTAATTCCCAAAGGACTGTCTGAAGCAACAAAGCAGCAGATTCGTTATCTCCTGCAGGTATGGGAGCTTGGAAGCCTGTAGGAACTGGGAGCAGTAGGAGTTGGCTCACACACAGGAGGGACTTGGTACAGAACTTCACTCTCTATTCCCTCATTCCATTGTCTCCAGAGGAAAGGGGGTGCAGTGGTGGCTTTAAGGGAAGTGTCACATGTACCCACCCACTTGTGTATTTTAAACTGAGCTTTACTGGGGCTTTCCTGCAGTTTCACTGGAAACTGTCTTGGCTTTTGACCACTGACAGGAGAACTGAGAGCTTTCATCTTTCTCTGTTGTGTGTTAAGGCTTTACTTTAAAAGCCAAACACAAGCGGGAGGTGCTAAAAACACAGGAGCAGAGTCTGGATCCCACCTGCTCCCAGCCCAACCCCATGGCTGGGCAGGGAGGGGTGGGGAGGGAGCTGAAGAACCAGACCAGGAGCACAAAACCCTTTACACCTGAAGCACAACAGGAATGGTTCTGTTTATTGCCAGGTGCCAAAAGCACAGCTCAGCACTCAGAGCTGCCTTTGCCAGGTGTGTCAGAGCAGGATCCAGGACAGCCTCAGCAGGAGTGTCCTGATCCCTCAGGTAGGGGGAGGGTGATCCTACCTGGGAGCTGCACCTTGGAATCCCTTCCTGGTTAAAAAAAAAAACCATTGAAATGAAGTTATGAAGGAGCAGCCTGGTCTGAGCCCCAGCTGCCCTGCTCTGACCTCCCCAGGCCCTTCCAGCTGGAATTATTCTGTGCTTCTCTTACAAGAAAGATGGACACCAACACCCAAATATTCCAAAGTCTCATGTTGGCACTCTGTCCTGGGAGGCTGGTTCAGCTCCAGGTGAAAAAGCTGGAACAGGCATTTCCTGTTGTTTCTGTGTCCAGCTGGTTTTACATTCTCACAGCTGTGATTAAAAAATGCAGCCAAAATGGCTTTTGGGGAACCAGGTGTTGTCAGGATACACCCAGAGTGCTCCCAGACCCCTTGGCCACTGGGACAGAGCTGGGAGGGAAGGGATTGCACAGCCCAGCATCCCGAGCTGGGAATGCCCAGAGGATCCTCTCAGGACCCAGAGAATTCCACAGGAGAAGCACATGGCACCTCTGGAATTTAGCAACCTGTAGCACTATGCAATTGCTGAGGGGTTTTACTTATATTTTTATAGCTTAAATGTCATCATTTGAGTCAATTCCTTCTTTCAAACTACTCTGTAGTGTATTACACAATAAAACCAACAAAACCATAAGGCAAAAGTGAAATTCCACTTTAATTACAAAACAAACAAAAAGGTGAGTTACACTGGCAATGAAATTTCAGCCACACCACGGCACCAGTGAGGATAAAAAACTTTGCAAGGGTCAATCCCCATATGGATAGAGAGCTCATTCTTCCAAGGTAAGGGAACACGCAGGAGGGTTTCATTTTTGTCCAGACAGGAAAAAACCACAGCTTTTGCACAGAATATTCAGCCCTTCCAGGAGAATCAAAACTTTGAGGAGTTATTTTTGTGTGTCTTTTCAACATCTATTTTTCTTCTTTTAGATATTATAAATGTATCATGAAATGCAACAATTTATGTTTTCATCTGAATCAATACACAGCTATTAGAGGCATTAAAATTAACATTCCAAAGGAGAACAGTGTTGGGCTGTGGTCACTTCTGGTTTTCTCTTTCATCTAGGTGACTCCTTTCATCTTTGGGATCTTTTTCCTTTTAAAGGGAGGAGTTGGCTGTATGAGCTTTTGTAATTTAAATTTTTTAAAATGTTAATTAAATTCCCTCACCCTTGAGCCCAAAGCTTTGCCAGATCTCAAACATGACTCATTCCTCTGTGCCTTTTCAGGCAGGGCAGTGATTTTTAAAAATCAGTGTAAGCACAAAGCTTTGAAAGCTCAAATAATAACTGTACAATATTAACATATTTATTTTTCCCTTTATTGGTATACAAAGGCAATTCCTTACCCTGTTGTTCCTTCCACTTTTAACAACGTTGTCCTGGGTACAAGGCAGAAAGGGAGCATTGGCATTGCAGAACAAAGTGCAATGAAACTGTTTCTTGTAGAAACTGTGGGCACTTCAAAGGATGTGCAATTGTTTTAGAAGTTACTGTCAGCTGTAAAGCAGTTTCTGTTCTACCTCTTGTCAGGCATATTGTAAACAAAGCTGCCTAATTAATCCCAATTATCCTTTTAATTTCTCCCCTCCCAGATGAGAGTGACATCAGACAAATCCCTGAGACTTGTGATTTCCACGTTCAAGAATCTGCGTGAGGAGCTCTGCCATTTGCAGGATGACCTGGGGGTGAGTGTGCTCCTCACTTCCCAGGGCTCATCCAGCTCCTCCCAGCTGGCAGCAGGAGTGCAGGGCTGGCATTCCAGGCTGTGGCTGTGCTGATGGAGGTGGATGCTGTGTCAGTGCCTCGGGGGGCTGGGTGGACACGGGTGGCTTTGGCAGCTCCAGAGGTTCTCTGGCCTTCGGCCATCCCAGCTCTGGGGCTGGGGAGGGAGGCAGCAGATCATTCCTGCTGGGGGAGCAGCAATGTTTCCCAGGCCAGCCCAAGTGCTGGACACTGCTGGGAGTGTCGCAGCATTGTCCTGGAAAATGCAAAGTTGAGGGAGGAGTTTGAACTTGAGCACAGAACAAGGAGTCTGTGCAGTGGGCTTAGTTTTAGGGTGGTTTTTGTTTGTTTGGGGTTCTTTTGTTGGTTTGTATTTAAATTGTTTCTGGGACAGACTGGAGGGCAGTGTCAGGGATCCCAGTGCCCAGCACAGAGCCACAGGCACTACTGTGTGTGCTGTGTACCTAAACCCCAGACTTTCAAGGAAGTTGAGCATTTTCTCAGTTCTAAAACATCACTAATGACTGTGTTGCACTTTATGAGAAGAGTTTACTGAAAAATTGCAGCTTTTGACTGTGAATTTTTGACTTTTGTCCTGCAGAAGCTGGAAACTGACAATGTCTTGCTGAAGAAGGATTTGGCTTTTAAGGATTCTCAAGTAAAAGAATATGAAACAATGCTGGCTTCTCTGAGGGAGAACAACCGTCAGCAGCAGGTGAATCTAGAAATGTTTTCAGTGTCATTCCAGGCAGCCAGAATGGGGGCAGTTTGCTGACTTTTGGGTACTCTGAGTAACTGCTGCCTGCTGTGTGTGTGCTGCTGTTCCTCCCCTGAGGAATTCCATGTGCTCATTCCCTGTGCTTTCCAGCAAGGGCTCAGGGACAGCACTGCCAAGTGCTGCTCCCTGGAGGAACAGCTCCTGTCCCTGCGGCTCAGCGAGGGGGACAAGGACTGCCAGCTGAAGGAGCTGGAGTACAGCAAGAGGGCCCTGGAGCAGGAGATCCAAAGCCTCAAGCTGCAGGTGAGGGCTCACCTGGCAGGGTGCAGCAGCTGAGTTCCAGACTCAGAGGGACCATTAGGAGAACTAATGATGGGAAGTCTTTGTAAAGTAAGAACTGGTCCTTTGCTGCAGAGCTGCTCCAGCCCAACCCTGCAGACCACGACGGATGAGCTCTCCAGCCGCTACGTGGAGATGATCAACAACCTGAGGGAGGACAAGGACAGGGAGATCCGCAGCCTCAGGGTGAGCGGCTCTGCTGGCACTGGGGCTGTGCAGGGACAGCTGCTCCTGCAGTTACAACAGGGGACATCTACCTCAGGAACTTTTTGGGTGTCTTCTGGTTGTGCAGTTACTTTACTCATAGACACTGGTGATGGCTCGAAACCTTTACAGTAGAACAGAAAACTGTGATTTAAAAAAACCCCAACAGTTCTTTACATGAAGAAATTAGGGATCAATCTGATTAGCAGGCTGTCCTAAAGGGATATTTTGTGTGTCCTCATAACATAAGAAATAGTCAAAAGATGCTCAGTAGGAAGCAAAACTAAATTCCAGTCACAGCTCTATGTAGGAAATGTCTCTCATGGAAATCAGTGGTAAGAGTGTCCAACCCTGGAAGCCAATTCAACTGGTTCACTGTTGGTTTAGCTTTAGACTTACAGAATCATCAAATTAATACTGGGTAGAATTCAGTCTAATTAGCACTTTCTGAGTTTACTGTATGGCTCCACTTCCTGATTTGAAAACCCCCGGGTCTCGCTGTTGATGGTGTTAATGAAATCCCACCCCTCGAGCCCTGGGTTGTGCTGAGGGGCCCTGCCCAGAGCCCCCCACACCTGAGAGCTCCTGCCTTGTTCTGCAGTCCCAGCTGTGCCAGTTCCAGCAGGACATAACCAGGAGAGAGGGGAGCAACAGTGACTTGCAAATGAGGCTGCACGAACTGACATCGCTGCTGGAGGACAAAGAGGCTTTTATTAAACAACAGCAAGAGGTAAAATAATACAAATTATTTCTCTTCTAAGGGTTTTTTTGTTTAAGCCTCCATGTACTGTGTAAGTGGAACCTTACCAGTAAGTCCCTTGTCCTCTCCTGGCTCAGGAATGGGGGTTAGGATTTGTTTCAGCTGAAGCTGTTCCTCTGCCAGCCTTCTGGAAGGACAGATTTTCAGACTGTTCTTTGAGAGGAACTTCTGCAAATATTTTGTTGTGACTTTACTGAACTGATAGTTCAGAAAACATTAGTTCACATCAATGTTTGCTTTTGGTTTTCTCAGGAGCTCTTCAGACTGAAGCAGGAGAAGTTATCCGGCAGTCAGTCCCCTGGGGTGACAGCCATCATCACTAAAAAGTAATGTGTTATTCACCTTTCTTAAAAACACATCCTTTGGGTTTCCTTTGTTTAGGCTCTGCTAAGCAACCTGTTCAACTCTCTGCAGGTACAGGAATCAGTATCCTATTCTGGGTCTCCTGTCTGATGACTACAAGGTCACATCACCTGTCAATAAATCACAAACGATTGTCATCGAGAGGACTGGAGAGATCTGGAAACACGTAAGTTTACCTGGGGATGGGCTGTTCCCTCTGCAATCCCTAAGTGTTCAATTGAACTTCAAAGCAGGTATTACCCAAACTGAGAGCTCAGAGATGCCCTCCTGGTAATTCAGCTACAGAAAGCCAAGTGACTGAGTGCAGCCAGGGAACTGTCCTGGCTCTTGGGAGCTGGCAGTAATTGGTGGGTGTGGTACAAATAAAACCTTTTGTTGTTTTTCCTTGCACATAATTACCCCGAACAAAAGCAGCAGCGTTGCTCTAACACCGGCCCCGGGCTGTTGCTGTACTGGGCAGGTAGGCAGGGACTGCGTCCTGCTGTGCTCTCAGGTGAGGAGGGATTTGGGAGGGCTGTGCTCCTCTGCATTAGGAGCATTAATGACTCCAAGCTATTACTAAAACATACGAAGCAGCACATCCCTGAAACTCACCTTGAGCCAGGGCAGTGACTAACCCAGGAATGCAGAAGAGTGGTGACATTTTAAGGAGTGCTTCAGAGTAAAAATAGAAAACAGGGCTGCAGAAGCTATTTCTGTTACAGGCAGGGCCTCGTGGTGCCAAGCCTGGCTACAAGGTAAAGGCTGGAGAAACGGCAGGGTGGCCAAGCAGGGGTGGTGGTGGCTGCAGGCACAGCAGCACCTGGACACAACCACAGGGGGGACACAGCCAGGAGACAGTTCTGTGACAGCCTGAGCAGATGAAGGTAACACACCTGGCATGTTCCCCAAGGGGACCTTGCCTGCAGCAGGATTAGGAAAGCAAAAGGTTCAGGTCACTGGCAAAGAGCAGAGTTTTATTACTGATGCCTAAAACTCACCCAGGTGCATTGCAACCTAGTGAAATGTCAAGCACTGAAACATCAATAGAGAAATTTAAAAGTAAAGTGTTTGGTAGAGAGGAAAGGCTCACTGGTCCCCTTGGACCCTTCACAAGAGAAAACAAGGTAGGTGATTAAATGAGATGCTTTCTGGGAGGTAGTTCTGTTTCATAACAGAAACAGATTTGTGTATTTCTTCTAACAAGCTGCTTGTTTCTTTTAGGAATGAGAGAAACCTCTGAGCCCTCAGAGCTGCTCCAAGGAGTTCACAACCACTAAAACTGCTTTACTTTCTGCTCTTCTGCATCCAAAAAAAGGTTCAGTCTGATAGTGAGGAAGGCTGGGAAAACATTAAGGACTCACTTTTCCCTTGGAAGAGTGGGATGCTCTCCCTCTGTGGACCTCAGCCGTTCTTGACTAGCTCCTGTTCTTCTGCCAGTCCTGAGGCAATCTAGGAGACAAAAGGAAGACACCTGAAACCTTTTCCTCCTCGTCCTTGTAGCCATGTTCTGCCTCCTCATGCTGAGGGTGGGAATGACCCCGATGTCAGTCCCACCCCTCCCACGGCTGCTGTCAGTGCAGAGTCATGGGCTGCACGGGGAACTTCAAAAATACCTCACTGGGAACTGCTTCTTACCTTACACCTGCCTCTGTCTGGGAAGCTCGGACACAAAGGACAAAACTTACATCAAACCCAGCTTCTGGAAAGTGGACCTGTAGCAGGACCCAGTTCAGTGAAGGCTGGGCAAAGGCTCATTTTAGAGAATGTTTCTGACCTCAGAGGTGATGTGTTTTCAGCCCCAAACCAGCTGTAAGTATTTATTTGCTGTGCTTCAAATTTTCAAGAACTTGGTATATTTTTATATAGAAGAACTTTGTATGAAAATAACTCATGGACTAAATTTCCTTATCAGACCAACCTGCCATTTACAATTTCTGCTCCTTGCAGGACCACAGAAATTCTTTCAAACTGATTTGGTGTTCATGATTCAGTAGTTGTCTGAGCAACACAGCACAGAGAATCACAGGGAAAGTTTGAACGCTGCAATCCAAAGGTGCTCTTTTATCGTGGGGTTCTTGCTTTGCTTTCCTGCTGCAGCCATGTATTTCTGTTCCCAGGTACTGTAGATCCTAGGCAATGTTTAATGGGGAAAGAATGCTGGAGGCTACCTGTAACCATGAAATAAACCCAAGTCTAACTCTCTGGACCATTGTTTGTCTGTCCTGGAAACATCTTGTGTAAGGCTGCGGGGGGGGTGGGGGGGGTAGGTGGTGCTGTGTTCCTCTCCATGAATTTTTACAAGTGCAAGATTAGTGCTGGGTCCCTTTTCTGGCTGCTGCTGCTGCCAGTCCTCCCTCAGGTACTGCTGGATGTCCAGCTGGCCTCGTGTTCTTCAGGCCTGGGCAAAGGGCCTGAGTAAAAGCTGCTCCTGCTGCTCTTTGAGTGTGCTGGGCTGAGATGGGCCTGCAGCTTCACCAGCCCAGTCTACCCCTCCAGCCTAGCTTTACAGGAACAGGCCTTAATTAGTTAAATACCCTAGTTAAATAAAGGGAGTTCCTTGCCCCTCTGAACGCAGTAATTATTCTAAAACAGATTCTAAAGCAACCCCCTTTTCTGCAGAGCTGTGAATAAAAGGTACATCTACACTCAGAGCTGAAATGCTCCTGCCACGGGACAGGGTCGGTGAAATAAATTTTAGATTTTTCACCTTTGGTGATCTTAACCAAAACAAGGACTAACAGAGGAAGAGCACCATGTTTGTTTAATGCCATCAGAGTTACCTGTGCAGGTGTCTGGGTGCAGGTGCTCCTTGTGCTCCCACCAGGGCTGGGTGTTTCCCACAGCTTGGGCGAAGCTACAAAAAGCAGAAATGGGAGCTATTAATGGCCACAATTCCTGATGGCTCATCCCAGCCATGGATTTCCCAACCAGCCCCTCAGTGACACCAACCTGTGTTTCCTCCACTCCATGGTACAGCACAGGGCACACAGGGCACTCCCTTAAGGAGGGACAGGGCTCAGACCAGGAGCTGCTGGGCGTGGTGAGACAATTCCATGGCAAAGGCCACCATCAGGGAAATTCTCTTTTCAAATACAGCTGATCCTTCACAGTGGAAACACCATCCTGGAGCAGGCAGGAAAAGCTGCAGCCTGCTTAGAAAAAGCCCAGGTTGCTGCTCAGGCCAGCCAGCTCTCTGTCCTGGGGGTAGCAAGGACAACTCCTCAAAGAATCTGAAGATCACCAGACCCTGTAAATGCTACAGAGCAGAGGCTGTAACTACACTTTGTACTCACACAAAACACAAAGCAATAAATGGTTATCTAAAAGCTGGATTAGACTAGTAGATAAAGCATAAAGCCATTTATTTATGGGCTGGTTTAGTTTTCAAACTGTATTTATTTAAAAAGCGAATTTATTATTTTTTACTATGAAGTACCTGTTACTGTGGGCTCAGCTGGCCCGTGCTGTGGAACTGGAACTGATTTACCTAATGTAGTTTCTGTTGGAGTTTACAGAAACATATTTTCTCATTTACTCAGCTCTGTAAATGCTGGTTAGAAGCATTTTACTTTAGCTCATTTCCCACCTCAGTTTCAGGTAGGTTCACCAAGATTTCTACATTTTTTTTCAGGAACAAATTAGGAAAAAAACTAGATACTATTTACTTCACATAATTACAACAATCTACATTCTGCCTTGTTTTTATCTGCCAGAATGCTGAGTCTTGTTTTGCAGTGAAAAGATGAAAACTGTCTTCTGTTTTTTGACTGACCCTTCTGCAGTATTGAAGTTTCTCTGCCTCAGCTGTAAAATAAAGGCCAAAGAGAGCCCTGGCTGAGAAGTCCCTGACAACTCCAGCAGCCACCAGCCCACACCCAGTATAGCTCACCTTTACCTCCAGAGTTCTGCTGCTGCTCTTCCGTGTTTTCTCTCTAATTTATTACCTTTAATTGTGGGCAGTTGAAACCTGAGGAAAGAAAAACACAGCTGATGATCAGGACATGAATCACTTTTAACTGCACCTGTCAGCCCAATGAAAAGCTGATCTGACATTTCAGAGCAAGCCCTGCACATGTTTGTGAGGCTCTGCCTGCTCAAGCACTCCAGACCTGTCACAGCTCTTAAATATTTACTGGGAAAAGGCACTAAGAAGGATTTAGGGACTGTCCCTCAAACTGCTGAGGATTCAGGTGACATTTTATTCTTGCATTTCAGAAGATTTAAAACACCACTTTCTAGTAGAATCTTATGTCAAGACCAGCAACCAACCTCCTGCTTTGACACAGGACAATTAATTACCTGATTATTTGGTCCGTCTGTAGGGTGAAAAAATGAGCCAGCACAGCCATGGACAGTCAGGGATCATCTTCAGGCTATGAAGAAACTCCTTCAGTCCATGTACTCAATGTAACATTCAGGAACAAAGCACTGACATTGTGAGAAATCCACAGCTTTAAATCACTAAGTTTTTTTTCCCTTCTGACTGCCGGGCATGCAAGGAAAAGCAGCAACAAAACCCAGATGAATTCATTCCTGTTGCTTAATTCCTGCTCTTTGTGCAAAACCTAGGAGGTCAGTGGCTCAAAGTCTGTTGAAATCCTCGAAGAAGGGTTCATTTTATATCACATGTTCTTCTTCAGCTTTTTAATCTGTTACTGATGCTGTAATTCAAGTAATCTAAAAAGAGAAGGAATTTAGGATAGCAGTGTTTTTAGCATTTCATTCTGTAAGCTGTTCTATTACATAGATAAAAGGACAAAAACCTACCTGGGTTCTCCCAAAATATGTGACAAGTTTTTTGTTCTCTTAAAGGAAAAAGAAAATTTCAAAGGAATGTCAGTATCACATTTGATAATCACCTTAGAAATAAGCAAAACAAACACAAATACATTACCTGTAAGTCTAAAGGGTCGAATCAAACCCAGTTCTCTCTCCTCCACAGTCTGATAAATAGACCTGCAAATAACCTGTTCACTTGAAATGTGATTACATATTAATGCAGTAAAATATATCAGGAGAATTTACAGCGAATGGGACTTTGCTAAACACCACAAATGAAAAGGAAACTCCAAAAAATCTGGAGTGCAAGAGATGCATTTTATTGTATGCCCGTTACGATGAGTAACACATTTAGAAATAATAATCCCACAGAACAGTGACAATCTTATTTTACAGCGTGTACATCATTTTTTACAGCCACATAAAACACTTATTTGTCTAAGAGATTTCCCAAATTTTAACTTTCTGAAGTTTAGAAATATAAAAAAAATTTATTCTCAAGGAACTGATTCTCATCTGGTGCAAAAACAAAATATGAACATTATCTGGAACACAAAGCCACAATATAGCATGAAGTTACAATTTCTCATGTGAACAGCTGTGTGCAAACATGAAGCAACTAAAAAAAGTAAAAAATACACATTATATGCATAACATTTATGACCAGGTTTTTCATTAAATAGCCCTAGACCAGCTCGTTATATAAGCGCCATTGGATTTGCAGCATGCTAACACAAAGCATTTTTAAAGGGATGCATATTTTAAATGTATACACTGTAAACTCAAGATCCACCTCCAAACTCTAGTGGCAGCAGATTTTTCTGGTTAAATACTGCATATATACTTTCTTACAGATTGAAAATGCATGTTTATAGCATGGTATAGATCTTTTTTTAAAAGAATCGATTAAAAGGTGCAATTTTATATCTATATGGAAAATTTCATATTAGGAGGTAGGACAGTAACTGTCATACCTGTTAAGAAGAACACTGCCCTAAAGAACCTCTAAGTACTCTGAATTTTAATTAAAAAACCCCTACAGTTTTCAACTGTTTTTAGAGAAGACTTTAAAGTAGTGAGGAAAAACATTAGTGTTGAGTCACAACACTATGAGCTGCATCCATTTTTATCCTTTAAAAAAAAAAGTCAGATTCAAAGTTAATTTTGTTATATGTGCCATACTGAACAACATTCAACTGTAGTTTCAGATAAAAAAAGGGAAATTATATACATATACATCTTTAACCCTAGCACCAGAACACCACCTCTGAGACCATAACATAATGCTCTATTTTAAACATCATATCCTGCAATAAAATAGGTTAGCAGCTTTGAAAATCAGTAAAAAAATGCTTCTTGGACCTAAACTAATAAAGGAAACCAAAAAGTTTCCCTATGAAATGTTGAAAAAAACCAAAACCAAACCAAACCAAACAAGGAACATCCCCCCCAAATTTCGCCAGTTCTGGAATTCAATTTCTAGGCACAATTGAAAACGTTGTGATGAAGTGTCTGACTAAAACTCCCCGTTCCAAACTGCACAAGAAGTGAAGAGGGGGCTCCTTTGCAAACCCTCTGTAGCTCACCCCACCAGGGATCTGTTTCCATACTGGAGACACACGTTGGGACTGACAGAACGGGTCACACAATCAGCTCTGCCCTGTCCTCTAGACTTAGCAATGGCAAATACTGTTCACTTGGAGACATTCATCCATCTTTCTGCAAATTTAAGACATTCATCCATCCTCTGCATTCTCTAGTGCTCTTTAGATTCTGATCAGCAACAATCATAGGGCTATGAGATCCCCTGCCAACCCTAATACTTTTTTAAGACTTTTAATACAAAGAATGTAAAGTTATGGTTTAATATCAAGCTTTGAAACCAGGAGAAACAGTTCGTGAGATTTATTTTTTTCCCCAATTAGCATACCACAGTTTCTAGAGCGCCTCCTTCTGGAGCTCACCTATCACATGATGGCCTCTTTGTGGTGCCTCATTATGTGCTGATTTTTCTCGGAGGGCCTGCGGAAGCCCTTTTTGCAGTACTCACACCTGTGGGGGTAGTCTTTGGTGTGGATGGAGATGACGTGGCGCTTAAAGCCCGACGCGTCCGTGGTGCTGTACTCACAGTACTGGCACTGGTACACCTTCCTGCCACTGTGGGTCTTCATGTGCTTCTTCAGTTCGTTCTGCTGCCTGAAGCCCCTTTTACACCTTTTGCATTTAAAAGGCAGGTCCTTGGTGTGAACGGAGAGGATGTGCCCACTGAGCACAAAAGGGTCGGAGGTTTTGAAGTCACAGTGCCTACACTGGTGGATCTTTTTCCCTTTGTGGGTCTCGCTATGCTTTTTGAGCTCCGAGGGCCGGTGGAAGCCTTTCTCACACACCTCACACTTGTGGGGAAAATCCTTGGTGTGAACTGAAATGATGTGTCGCTTCAGGTCACTGGAGTTGGTGCTCTTGTGGTCACAGTGGGGACACTGGTGAGTCTTATGCCCTTGGAAGAGCTCCGTGTGCTGCTGCAGCTCCTTCTCGTCGGCGAAGGCCTGGGGACAGTGCTCACATTTAAAGGGCAGGTCGGTGCCGTGTTTGGTTTTGATGTGAGTTTTCAGGTTGGACTGGTCAGCACACCTGAACACGCAGTGCTGACACTGGTATGGCTTTTCCCCCGTGTGGGTCCTCATGTGCTTTTTCAGCTCCGAGGGGTGGCGGAAGCCCTTCCCGCACTCCACGCACACATGAGGGAAGTTCTTGCTATGGACTGCGAGCAGGTGCCTGTTGAGCAGCCCCTGCTCTGCAGTCTCATAGTCACAATATTTGCACTTGTGGAGCTTGGGCTCCTTGTCCCTCAGGATGAGTTTATTGGAACTCAACGGGCTCGCCTCTCTGTATCTTCTCGTGTACTCTGTAAACTCGTGCGTTTTATCAACTTTATTTATAAGTTTATGGCTTTCCAGATGATTGTGGAAACTTACTTTTTTGTTAGTTGTAAAGTCACAGTCTGTACACTGGTATTTCTTCTTGATCATATGATCGGGATGGTTCTTCATATGCCTTTTCAAGAATCCTCTGGATTTAAATTTTTTCCCACAAATATGACAAGGGTAAACTGTTAAGGGCTGTCCATCAGGACCTATTATAACAGCTGTTTTTGAACAAACAAAAACAAGTTATGAAAGAAACACATTTACTGATTAAGAAGTTTTAAATCAGCCAAGTGCTGTTCAGATTCATGCACTTACACTTGCAGCAGAGAGAGAGTGGCTCAGTAGTTTAAAAACAACCAATCCACAGCACCTATAGTTTATATAGTTCTGTTTTAGAAACTGCTCAAACAGATCAGGAATATCACATGTGCACTGAATATAGCCATGGGTACTTTTTAATAGCTTGTAACATTCCAATGAATTGCATCAGCCCTGAGTGTACTGACTCTGAATAGCAAAATATGACATTTTCTAGGCACAGAACTGGAGGGGGGAAGGACACAGGAAATATGCAAATCATCATTTATAGCTTTTAATTCTGCATCAGCTTAAAAAAGAGAAAAGGAATAGGACAGGAGTAAGTGGCACTCCATGACAATACCGTAACCATCCAGTGTTTACCTGTTTGCCATTGCCTGGCCTCTCCTCTCCTCCTTTTCTTGGTTTTTTGTTTGAGCACTCTATTAGTGCTAATGCTATCACAAATCTGCAGGTACTGTGTTGCATTACCGTTTTTGTTTTCTAATCGTGTATCCAAGTTATTTCCTAGAAACAAAAATTAGACACCATAAAAAACCTTAAACAACTTGTTTCTTTGGGACTGACGACTGGAATTGCACAGCAGCATTATCTACTTTTTAAAAACAAACATTGCCCATTCCTCTACCACCACCATACATTAAAAAGAAGTGTGCTAATAGGAACCACTAGCTATCTTTCCTGGCAAAAGTCAAGGTTATGATTGTTTAAACACTGATTAATTTCTAAATATATTCCTTGATTTTTATTTAACTTGTTTTTACTTCTTAACAACTGCATTATATCTTTTCTGTCTGCAAAACTACATTAAAAACTTGGCAGTGCCTCCCAACTTCCCCACTCCCTCCAAAGGCCTACAGACAGCTAGAACTGTTTTCATTCAAAACAGTAGAGAAAGACTGTGGAGTCCTTCAATATCTAATTCATGGCTCATTCTTTGCATCTCTGATTAGGAGCACTGACACAGAAATGTCTATTTTCTCAAAGACAGTTTTAGTTTTAATGCTGTTAAAAGTTCTCACCTGCCGCTTGACCATCTTCGTATCTTCGGGGAAGCCTTCTTTCATCTCCTGCAGAAAATGGTATTTTAGTCATTATAAAATAATATTCTTTTTAAAGATGCTGGTTTTGAAAGCCTGATAATGAGAGAAAACTAACTTAGCTAATAAGTAACAGGTTAGCACCATCCAAGTGGAGATGTGCAGTTCACTGCTGTGTAATCATGAGCCTCAGGAGACAAAATCCCATCTCTGGGAGGAGTTAATATCCACCCCATCTGTGTTTGCATGCTTACCCTGCTGGCTCTCCTGCTTTCCATTATTAATATGCTTGTTCCTGCAAACTTTTAACCTCATCTATCCCCTCAGATACCAATGCAGAGGTTATCTAAGATGCACACTTTGCTCCTGAGATGGAAGCACGTTTTTATCTGTCTGGAGTAGAAGCAGGCAGATAAGCGGACTTGGCCCTTATCAGCCTCTCAGCACAGTTCTGGGAGATGCACAAGGAATACCTTAGGAGCACATTCCTCATTTTGCACTGCAAGTATTTGCTGTTATGTGCCAAAGCTCTGTGGTTCTGAAGCACTTTACCAGCCCAGCTGTTGGGCTCTCATTACAACACCAAGGAATTGTCACTAATTTGCTTAATTAATTGTAACAGAAACTATGGGTAACTTGGTACCCCCTTAACAAACATTTAACACACCAAAATCCCAGGAGATAATATAAAAGAATAGACAGAATTCACTATATATCCTAACATGCTTCCACTGTTTGAAAACAAATCACCTTTTTTGTTTCTCACCTGAAGGACTAACAGGCTTAAAACATATATATAAACTGAAATTATTAGGAACATATTTACACATTTATTCATACTATTCCCTTTTTACAGTCTTTCCCCCTTCCTCCTACTAATGTAAAATACTTCAGGCTGTTCTTGTTCTTTAGGATCTTCATAATTTAACATCAAACCCCACACACTCTGTACATCTGAGCTGGGATCAAAAACAAAATAAAACTTCTAACAAGCTTTCCTTTCTACCCCATGAAACTCAACACACAGCAATCAGCAGTGGCAGAGATCAGGAGCTGTTTCCAAACCCCAAGAACAAGGTGAGGTCATCCCAGAGATTCTGGCAGCTGCATGAGGGAGGAAATAATGGCAGGGATTTTTAGGAAAGAAGCACAGGTTCCTACCGTAAGCAGCAGCCCAAGCAACGGGGACAAACGTTTTATTCACGCCAGAGTCCTCAAGCTGGGTGTCTGGAAGGGACGTGGCCTCTTCTTCCCCTACAATAACTTCCATATAAACTTCATCTGCTATCTCAGCACAGCCTGGATTAAGGGAGGAGAATAAATCTTTAATTTCATTCTGCTCGTTCTAACTTTTCCTTCATTTAATTTGCTCTTGCTGTGATTGATACCCATTATAAATTAATTTTCTTCCTTTGGCATTTAGGGGATCATTGCTTATTCAGACATTCCTTAAAGAGAGAAAACATGTATCAATAAATACTAATCCAAAACAAATGCCCACAAAATTTCTAATATACAAACTCATAAACTTGCAACTGATGACATTTGCCACTTTGTCAGAAAGCTGCTTAATTCACAGTAGGAAAATAGAAAAATAACAAGTTTGACTAACCTCATTAACTTCATCCATGGACATGTTAAATTTAATATAAATAATGAAATGATTGCCCACAATGCACAAAGTGCATTATCTGCATCACTTTAAAATAATTATAGACTGCTTTTTATTTTTAGGGAAGATGAGTTTAGTTTTCTACTACTTCAGGCTGAAGAATCCATCAGAAAAAATTAAAAATGTTCCTGAGAATGATGGTTATATGGGTGTACAAACAGCATGAGAAACAAAAATGTTTCTTATTATGCTTACTAATATCTTCATCTTCCTGAGAAGAGTCCTTAACAGCCATGTAAACCATTTTTTCTCGCTGCATTCTCCCAACACCTCCTTGTTCAATGACTCCAGCTACAGAATGGCCATTGTGAAAGTCACTCTCAGTGACAATTTCTGTCCCACCTTGAACAAGAAGAAGTTACACACATTAAGTCAATGTGAACAAAGCCACTGGTAAGATTAATTTCAGATTCAAGTATTTTCTCCTCATTTACAACAAAACCGTTTTTCATAAAACTCCAATTAAATGTTTTTACATCCAAGTCTGTCATAAAATCATACAAGTTTGATACTCTGGAAGAGCTGAGGAAAAAGACCTCTGGGCGTGTCCTGCTGAGCTCAAGCCTGACCAAGCCCTGCCCAGGCATCAGGAGCCTCCCACGTGTGCTGGGAGGAGCTCGGCTGCCACTGGAGACACAGGGCTGCACATGCCCACCCAAACCTGACAGCAACCCTAAGCTTGCCCCAAACATAGCCTGGAATCGTGGATGTTCCTGCTCAAGACTCCTCTCTGTGCTCCTCATGCTGAGCAGCAAAGCCTTGCTGAGGGAAGGGAGTGCTCCCAGTAGGGAATGGGGTGATTTACTGGGACCACCTCCCTGGGAGCAGCTCAGAGAATGTGCCTGCTGGGAATCACTTCTCAGCCATAATGGATTTTGGTTCTCCCTGTTGCTGCACCAGCAGCCTGTCCCTTCTGTCCCTGGAGACTGACAGCCCATCCCCAGAAGAACAAACTCTATTTTGGGAACAAGGCCTGAGAATGATCCAGAGGTTTCAGCTCCAAGAACAACTAAAGGGAGATTCTGCTTTTTCAGGAACAGACAGTGAGTTGTGCATCCCCTCATAGCACGAGGAGCGCTGGTCTGTCCATGGGGAAAGGGAAGTGCAGAGAATTCTGAGTCCCTTGGTTCCCCTGCTGCCCCAGAAATCCTCTCCTTTCTCTGAAAAGGCCACCAAAGGCTGTCCAACAGGAGGGATCCACTCCAGAGGCTCTGCTATGCTGACACACTTGTGTCTTGTAAAGACACAGAGAAGCAGCAGCTGAAGAAACAGCTGCAGACACACAGGCACTTCTACATTTGGGCTTTGGCTGCCTGAAAATAGCCCTGCTAATCAAAAAAGAACTCGAGACTAATCCACACCCAGCAGTTGCTGCATCTGGGCAGCCTCCACAAATGTCACGTTCTACAGAACACTCCAGTCACTGGATTATGTGGAATTAAGAACAAACAGAGAGACCCTGAAACACTTCACACTACTGAAAGAATAAACAGGATTTCAAGGTACCTATTTCAACATCATCTTCAGCTTCAGCTTTAAATATGTAGACTTTGATAACTTCTGAACCAAAGCCATCATCTTTAGCAACATCATCATTTGCCACCTCAGTACTGATCTTCAAGGGAGTGCTTCCTATATGGTCCAATTTCTCTCCAACATCATCCACTGCAAAGAGAAGAGAACAACAATGAGGTTCAAACACGTTTTAGAAGTCAAAGTAATCAGTAGCATGATTTTCTTCACTATTCTCCCCATGCACAGGAAAGATTTGTATTCATAAGTGGCTTTTAAAAGCAGCTCATCTCAAGAAACTTAAAAGAGATTCCAGAAGTTCAGTATCATTTTATTGCAAGTCAGGAAACACAGCAGGAATTACAGAATGAAGGACACAAGAGGGAGCTTGTCATCAAAGGGAATGAGGTAACTGGTTATGGCTGAAACTATTCCTCTTAGAGAGCCAAAATTTATCTGAAATTAAAGATCTATACAAAGGTGTTAAAAATTAACCCAGAATTGCCTGTTACAGTCTAAGAGTTCTCAAAAGTTTCACTCTGACACATGGTGACTAAAATTCAGTGGCTGAAACTCTTGTGGAGTGTGATGGCTTGGACTACATTCCCAGCTAAAGAAGTGAGCATCAAAAATCTGACAGTATCTTCTCCCTAAAAAAAATTATTTTATCCAACTTATGACTTGAAAACATACACATTAATGAAGATTAATGCATCATATATAGCTGATTAAAAGATGCAGTGACAATAAACCCAAATACTACTGTGAGAAATCAACTTCTCATTCTTTACACAACTCACTCACTGATTATTTGGTCTGTACATTCAAAATGTTCATTTAATTTCTAAAAAAACCAGAAACATTCAAACTATGAAAAGCAACACTATTTTTGTAAAAAGGGTATTCAGAGATGTCCATAGATCCACCTCAAATTGCCAACACAGAGGGCACTGAACTCAGCATCTCTGTGACACATGCACTGACACACTTCTCTCTGAGGATAAATTTAGCTCCTGTGCAGATGGTCAACACAAACCTGTGCAGTGCTCAACACCCACTGAAGTTCTCTAAATAGAGGAGGATTCCACAAAATGTAGACAAAATCTGAATGAAATACATTCCAGTGAAACAGCCTCTTACTGCACACGTAACATTGAAATAAGTGTGTGCTAAGCAAAGAGAAACTCCTTAAATGAACACTGGAGTGACAGCAGAGCTTCCTGACCCCACTGGGGTGCTGAGGCTCTGACCCCTGGGAAAGGCTGGCTTCCCTGGGATGGCTGCAGGGGTCCCCAGTCCCCTCCCAGTTCCCTGCCCCTGGGGCACTGGTGGCTGCTCCCAAGAGTTGCTTTAACCCCCTGAGACTCCAGCCCCGGCTAAACTGGAGTCACTTTGAGCCTTTAACGCTCGGGGCAGTCAAGAGAGGTGGGAAGGAGCTGGTGCCTCTCCTGCAGCACAGGGAGTGGGGATCCACCTCAGCAATCCCAAACTAAGCTCTTCCCACTCATGGACAGGATTCCATGGACACCTACCCAGCTCACAGCACTGGGAAACCTCACTTCTTGGACTGCACCAGGTGAGTACAGAAGTTACTGAGGACAGAACTGGGTAAGATGTAAGTACAAGTTCATACTAGGTTTCATTTTAGAACCTCTGTGAAGTCTATACTTTGATGAAAATTAATATTCTGAGTTGGAAGGGACCCACAAGGATCATCAAGTCCAACCCTTAAGTGAATGATCCCTACAGGGATTAATTCCACAACCTTGGTGTTACCTGGCTCTATAACCATCCATGGAAAACATTTAAAAAATGCTGGTTTAACTGTTTGGTGGGGTTTTGGGTTGGTTTTGGGTAACTACTGGATTAATTCCATTGCTGAAAATGTACCAAACATGGATCAGGAAAAAAAATTCCTCAGGAAGAGCGTTTTTGCTTTTTCAATTAAAAGAACTTTCTAAATTTCTACTGACTCATCAACACTTTAACGAGTGAGTCTGACGTGTGCTGCATGATGTTCGTGTGACCTGGCAGGACACTGGGAACAGTCAAGCACCAGCACTGAGAGAGCCACAGCACAGAGCCTGCAGTATTCCTTTGACACTCGACTCTCCCAGCACCAGGTCATTAATACCCCTCTACATCCACTGTGGGAGTGTTACTGCACCTGCTAATTGGCATTTGTTATGCTGCCAGAATGGGGCTGTCAGCAGACAGAAAAGTGGAGATGCTGAAATTCCCTCACCTTGGAATAAGTATTTCCATATATTTACTAAGCATGAATTTATTAAAGACTATTTTTTTTTCTTCAAGGCTTTTAACATTTATAAAAATTTCTTATGCATGTTCTGGAAAATGATAAATATAAGTTTAATTTAATACAATGACCATGTCTGCATGTCTGAGTGTTGGAAGGACTGGAGGTAACTCCCAGTACAAGGAGGGATTATACACCCAGCTCTAGGACTGTCAAAAAGAGTATTTCAAAGCTTACAAACCCTATCAACTTAGAATTGGGAGGTGCTAGTAAA
Source organism: Notiomystis cincta (assembly GCA_013398075.1). Classification (NCBI taxonomy): domain Eukaryota; kingdom Metazoa; phylum Chordata; class Aves; order Passeriformes; family Notiomystidae; genus Notiomystis; species Notiomystis cincta. The sequence continues at coordinate 103,785 of VZRX01015545.1, read as the reverse complement.
GTTCTTTTCAAATCTGCAACTCAAGCAACACCAACTTTGTCTAAACTCATACATTTGATAAACATAACATGTTACCAGTTTAACAGAAATAAGTATTTCTGTCCTGGGAGGTCATTTAACAACAGCAGCTTCCTGCTGAACAGGGGAGTTACCACATGTGTGATAGGAAGTTTTCTTCATGGAAAAATTGCCAACTATTTAATTAATATTATGTGACAGTGACTGTGCACCACCATGGGGCTGGTGAAATAATGTAAGAAAAAATTCCACAATTTTAGATACTTGCAATGCAATAAACATTACATAAAGGAAATAAATGAGGAATTTTTCAATTTTTGTAAGAATGTTTTCACAAAAAAAAAACCCAGACATGAATATAGCGGGGAACATTCACATACTGTATTTTAATATTGCCTGTAAAGCCCCCAAATCTTCAATATCCTTTAAAAACACAGAGTCCTGTTTTAGAGAGGCAAACTTACAACAGTATTTTTCACATTTGTGGTTACTTCTACACCATTAACCATCCTGTGTATTTTCAAAAAAATTCAATCTTTACAATTTAAGCTAAAAAAATGGAAACCTGTCAGGAAGTTTGTATATCCAGGGCCATTGGGATCACTTTCCTAAAAAAGCAAATGTGTAATATAGCAAAATGTGGAAAATATCAACTGGGCTGAGAAAATGATACCAATGTAGACTGTTATCTGTAAGATGTTGCTTTTTGTTTCAAATAGAACACAACACAACACACTGAACTTGCTTTTTGCTTAAAATCCTGTCTTATATGAAGTAAATCTCACGGCTTCCATCCACCTTTTAAACAGATTTAGGTAGGAGAAAAACAACACAGCAGGACAAGTAATCTTTGTCAGCTTACAAAATATTGGTTTTTAAAACAGCTCATGAAAATATTCTACTGCCTAAGTAAGATGCCTTCAATCACTGCTAACCCATCAGTGCTAAATTCTCTGCTGCTTTTCCCTGGGATAGCTCACGGGAACAGGGAATGCTTCCTTTTTGTCAATGGAATATCAAAGTGTCTTCCAGCTCTGACTCACCCACCAGAAGCACTCTACCTGTTATTACCTCGTCCCTTAAAATTAACTGAAAAAACACAACAGAGAAGCTCCATAAATAGATGCTGAATCCTCCTGAGTGAACAAGCTTTAAAGGAAAACTCAGCACACTCCCAGTGTTAAACTTACCTGGCTTGGCTGTTTTCAGGTGTGTGATGTCCAGATTCACCGTGGATTGCCAGCTCCCAATCCATGTGATGCCTCACATGCACTATGCTGGTGATACCACAGCCACCAGAGGAGCAACACGAGGGCAAGATAAGTCCCATGCTTTGACAATCCTCCGGGTTTTTCTAATGTCTGATCTACTTAAGTCCCATAGGTTCAAATAGAGGAGTAGGAATCCTAAAATGTTTAGCAAACGAGGCAACAGTGTAAGACACTAAAAAGGAGGTGTTGGTGGCACAGTACCTTACCCCCGGGCCAGCTCCAGTGTGGTCACCAGAATAGTGCATGGGGCCGGCACGCGGAGCGGGGGCTGGCAACCCGCTGTGGGTCTGAATATCGCAAACCTGAAAAACAAAAGAGGGGACGCTTCAGCTCCACTGCCCACGGCCCCGGCACCACGGGATGTGCTGCTCTCCAGCTCCACCTCGCTCTCACAAGGGCTGGGGTCAGGGGCCCACCACCGTGTTTTGGATTCATCTCCTTCTTATCAAGGTGTTCCGATAGGTTAAAGCAAGGGGTGCTGCACACCCTGTGGTATTTGTGTTGCGAACGCGTCTTTGAAAGTCCTACGCTGGTTTGAAAAAGCTGAATTTACCTGCAGAGCACTGATAATCTTCCAAAGAAAATTTCCAATCACACAACTATCAGGATGAATTTACTATCGTTCAAACAGTATTTACACAAAAAATGTAATTACCAAAAGTATATAAAGTATCTACCTGGGAATGTCACCTCAAAATGGTGAAAAATCACCTTTCAGTAAAGTCCCTTCCAACCCAACCCAGTCTATGGTTCTATCATTTAAGCTGTAATTCTCAACAAGCAGAAGGGAAATTAAAATTCCACAGTCAGTTCCATACCCTAAAATGTCGTATTTTGGTAGTTCCCATGTGTTCCACAGAACATCTCGTGGTATTCCCTAAGGGCATATCTGGCACTTTATCTAAAGTCTCCCCTTTTTAGATGCTGAATTTCATTAAAAGACAAGTAAGTGTTTTGAAATTCTTTAAAAGGATCACTTTTGTGTGATTTACATTATAAAACAGTTCAACAGTCCTATATATACACCCCGAATGAAATACTATAAAATTCACTTTCTACAATATTTATAACATTTGACAACAGAAAAAATGTAAGTAAATAAAAAGTTTTGACCTGCTTGATAAATTGAGGCCTTTATCTATTCTACACAACATATCATCTCCATAAACAAAACATATTCAAAGATAATATTTAAGCAATAAAACCAAAATTAAAACCTGCATAAGAATGATTCATTTCTGCTGACAAAAACACAATAGCAAACACTTTGTGGAGTCAGGCTGGCATCCCCAGCACAACACAGGCTCAAAACTTAAAACACAACAGAGCTCAAAGATCTTTATCAATGAGCCAGACTGAGGGGATGAGCTTTGCAGATGACACCAGGCTGGGGGAGTGTTGATGCTGGAGGCTGGGAAGCTCCACAGGGGAGTCTGAACAGGCTGGATCCATGGGCTGAGGCCAGTTGTGCAGGTCCTGCCTTTGGGTCACAACAACCCCATGGAAAGCTCCAGGCTGGGACAGAGGGGTTGGGAAGCTGGGAAAGGCCCTGAGGGTCAAGGTGACAGCAGGGAGGGGGGGGACACGAATCCAGGGATGCCCAGGCGGGCAAGAGGCCAGTGGCACCTGGCTTGGGTCAGGAATGGTGTGGCCAGAGGGGTGAGGACAGTGCCCATCCCCTGTGCTGGCACTGCTGGGGCACCTCCAGCCCTGGGGCAGCTCAGGGACCCTCAGGACAAGAGGGACATGGAGGGGCTGGAGCGTGGCCAGGGAAGGGAACAGAGCTGGGAAGGGGCTGGAGCCCCAGGAGAGGCTGAGGGAGCTGGGAAAGGGGCTCAGCCTGGAGCAAAGGAGGCTCAGGGGGGACCTTGTGGCTCTGCACAAGTCCCTGACAGGAGGGGGCAGCCGGGGGGGTCGGGCTCTGGGAACGGGGAACAGGGACAGGAGGAGAGGGAACGGCCTCAGGCTGGGCCAGGGCAGGCTCAGGGTGGATACTGGGAAAAATTCCTTCATGGACAGGACTGTCCAGCCCTGGCAGAGCTGCCCAGGGCAGGGGTGGAGTCCCCATCCCTGGTGGGATTCAAAAGCCCTGTGCAGGTGGCCCCTGGGAACACGGTCAGGGGTGGCCCCAGCAGTGCTGGGAGAATGATTAAACTCAATAATCTTACAGCTCTTTCCCAACCTAAACGATCCTATGAGTGCCTTAATTTATCTAAATGATTACTTAAAACAAAATCCTAGATGAATAATGACGCTTCCAACTGTGACTGCTCAGGCACATCATGATTATACATATATAAAAATTTAATTTGCTGAAAACTAGGTCTCAAAATGGCTTTGAAACATTGTGAAAGCCAAGCTTGAGAACACCTGACAAAACCAAGAATGTGTCAGACACACAAGTGTGGGGCCATCAAGTAACTGAAAGCTTCAGATGCTCTGGTCTAAGTGCAGGATCATCAGCATCAATCACACTCATCTCTCTCAGAAGGAATCCCAAAGATGACTGTACTTACAATGACAAGGGGAATAGCCAGTTACAGAATAAACTCATCCTAAGTACTCTGCCAGAAAGGAGGAATTTGTTCAGTGGAACAACTGACTCTAAAAGTGGTGTTCCTTTAGTTACAAAAATACACAGGTTTTTTTTTGTTGTTGTTGTTGCAGGTCTAATTTACTTTATAGACTCATTTTTGAAGTTGTTTTTCAAAAAAACCTTTTTGATTTCTGTTAGTAACACAGTAATGATGAAAGCTTTAAAAATCATTGCTGTTCATCCTATACTGAATGAAAATAAATATCAAAATGCATTTTCCAAAAGGTATATAAGTGCTGTAAGAGAGTGAAATCATTATAATCATGAATTAGTCGTGTTCTCTGTCATGGAATTTTTAATAAATGCAGCTAGTTGTGAACAGACTGATACTTTGACACACTTGGCATGGACTTTTTTTTAACATATTGCTTCTGCCTAAATAAAATCTGTTTTGACCTACTCACATTTCAATAAGTAACTTGAAGAAGTAAAGAAATTTAAATTACCTGGCATACATTTAATCAAATTTGTGTAGCAGCAACAACTGGTACCTTGGGTATAATGTAACCGTGAAGAAACACAGAGTACCCATCAGCAGCCAACTTCAGCTACCTGTCAACAGGATCATATGGAGTTGGATGCTGCGTGGGAACTGGACTGTGTTAATGAGCCAATCCATTAATGAACACGACCCCTTATTTCCAAGTTCAGCCCAGAACAGCACAACAGACAATGAAATGCCTATTATAATTTTTAATATACTAAACAAACCATATTTTGTGGACACATGGAGAAAATTTTGAGTTAGAGATTTTAAAAAAGCTATTTCTTTGTGGATCCTCCTGATTAAGCCCAACATGTTATTTTACATGAATCTGCACAGCACTGTAATATACCCTTGGTGTTTTGCAGGAAAAAGTAGTATAATCAAAATAAATGGAACGTTTAGCTTTCCAAGGTGTTTTTCTTAAATTTCCTGGAATCTCTAGTTTCAGAAACACAAACATACACACTCACTCACTCAGCAGCATCAATGTCCTTCTCTTTCTCGTTGTATCAGTGACTTTGCATCACGGCCCCCAAATCCAAACACCAGGAATTAACTGGGCACCAGCCTATTCCCTGAGCGTTCCAGAGTCCAGTTAGAGGAACTTCTGCCCACCAGAGCACTCCCAGCTCAGCTCCCTCCTGCTTCCATCTACTGTGGCACTTACAGGATATCATCAGGTAGTCTTCGGACGTGCTCTTGCCGTCATCGTCGTCCTGGGTTTTGATGGTGACGGTGGAGCCGGGCACCGCGGCAGCCGCCTGGATGACGGCTTCCGAATCCGAGTTCGTCACCAGCACCTCCTCCGACACCACGGAGGGCGACTCGGGCCCCGCCACCGCGTCCTGCACCACGTGCTCCAGGTGGCCCTCGGGGCCCGTGACGAGGTCTGCCACGAACACCTGGTCGGGAACTCGCACGGTTTCTGCGATCAGGTCGGAAGCCAAAACGTGGTCACCGCTGTCCAGAGCCTCCTCGATGGCAACGTCCGCCTCCAACACGGAGTCGGGAACGATGACGCCCTCCGTGACAACGTCCGTTTCCGCGATGATGTCGGGCCCCTGGACCACCTCAGCTGCCAAGCCATGATCAAGAGTTATCCCGTCATCCGTGACCACGTCGGAAACCAGGACGGCTTCGGGGACTGACACAACAATGTGGTCTCCATCGATGTGGGCAGTGCCTGCCATTCCAGCCACTAGGGAACAACCACGGACCAGGAGAAAAATGTTAATGATTGCACCAGCAACTGGTTTGGCTAAGGAATGGAGTTATCACACAGACAAGTTAAACACAGATGTAAAAATCTGTTACTTCTCAACATCCACATTTTGCATTTCATCCAATAAACACCGTCCAAAGCAGCCTGCTCTGTACAAGTTCAGATAAACAAAACACACCACTTCAAGACATAACGTGGAGCTCGTCCCAAACTTAGGTCTTACAATGAGGATCTGTTAAAAACTAAAGGCCAGTTTACAATTCAGTCTCCTTTTTTTTAATTTCCAGTCAGAAAACATTTCATTGCAGCAGCAATGTGAACCTTCACAGAATTCTTGCGTGACACTCAAAAGTGTGGTAACAAACCATTAATTGCTGTTACAATAAAAGGACTCATCCTTTGGACTGCATGGGCCTTGTTAAAAATAAACACTCAGTTGTGTGCAATATTTACAGTAAAATTTCCAACAGCTTGAGACATCACAAGGAATGGCTGGAGGTAGAAAGCTGCTTTTCATTAACAGATTGGACTGGCCAGTCATATTTGCAGACTACTTTTCTAGACATAACAAAGAATGTGCAGTGAACTATTTTAACTCACAAACAGCAGTTTTAATCTCAAAAACATACAAGAAAATGGTTCTTATCAGAATGAAAAAAAAATTAACATTATTCAGTGCTGTCATTCAAATGCAATTATCTTGGTATGAAGACATGATCCTTCCCAATACCTGAGAAGTCACCTCCTGGATTTTACTCATTATTTTTAATACTGAAAATGTTTACCAAAATCCTGCATGATCATAGTGTGAGGCATTTTGGATTCCTGTGTTTGCAATCCAAGACTTCCGCCACCTGGATCCATATTCAGCCAAATTCATTCACAAATAACTGCAATAAAACAAAACCAAGAATTTATGTTTACCAGTGCTCCTGTGTTGATCAGCTTTACTGGATTGATGTGTTACACTGACAAACACAGAGAAGTATTTACCCAAAAAGTCAAGAAAACATAAACAATACTTCATACAATTCACTATTTTGGTTTACATTTTTTTGACCTTAGCATAAAAATAAATATTAGCAATTGTACACAAAGCAGCCTCTGCTCTGCCCCTGTCTGTTCAGACTCATTAACTAATTATCAAGACTGGTGATTCTGGATGTGTGGAGCTACAATTAAGTGGAGAATTGTATTTGGAGTATCAATTTTTCTGATTCTTTCAAAATTTGGATATATGAGACACTTCAAAACCAATTTTAACATGTACATTTAATTGGGGATGAGGAATCTCTTTGAGGAGTACAGCTGCACAAAGTCACTCCCAGAGCAGGAGAAAGCATGTATCATTTGACAGAATGTTCCCTAAAACACAGGAGAGAAGGATAAAATCAGCATTGCTACCAAACTCTCAGTGCGGAGATTCTGAATTATTTTGCAATTTGCTGCAGCCCAAAGGACTTTACACAAGTTCTCAGCTCTAAGTGACTCCACAGAAGCACCCAAAGGATCATCCAGAGCTCAAGGCTTTCACAGGTGAAAAATCTCCAGCCTCAAAAAATCTCTGTTGCACAAGACTCAAATCTTGTACTTTCCTGCCCTCTCATATGCAAGAATCAGAAAAAGTGACAGGATCACAGAGCAAACAGGGAGTTTTAGGAGCTGTGGGAAGTGCCCGTGGAGTCAGAGCTCAGAACTACGTGACCTGGGTGCTGCAAGAGGAGCAGGGAGTACAAACCTTTCATGGCTAAGTCTCCAAATTAATCTGCTTCCCTCTTGTAGCACCAACCTTGGGTTTGCTCTTCTAGATCTCATAAAAGAAATTACCACTACCCCACCACAAGAATTCCTCAAAGCCAAACTGTGATGGAAATTCCAATTACTTTGTGGTAGAACACACCTGACCAGCCCACTGCAGTGAGTTCCATCTCAAGAGCCAACACAGCCAAGGAAGGTGAATAATGAACAAGCCAAGCTGTAGGAACAGGTGCCCAAAATCTGAGACACCTCTAAGGCAGAACCAAGGGGCTGAGGAAGAGCCAGGACCTCACACCACTCCTGAGCTCCTCCAGCAAAGGTGCCCAGTGATGGCAATTGCAAGGAAAAGCCACTGATCCACCCCAAGGAGGTTTGGATTCAAGAATACCAAAAAACTCAAACATTACCCATGAGGAAAGTTGGCAAGGATTTTACTAATCCAATTCCACTCCAAAAGCAAATTCTTTCAGCACTGTAAGGATCACAGAGCAGCTCCTGAACCTCAGTGCAATGCTCCATCACTCCCAAATTATCACCACAGCCATCCAAAATTCTCACTGTAGCTAATGAATCCTTGCTAGTGCAAAACATGATGCAGCTCTAGAGCATAAATAGCTCATTTAACTTTTTCAGAGTTAAGGTAATATCTAATATTTCCTGACCATAGCCTTTACATTCAGATAATCCTTTTTTCAGTGTAAATGATATGAAAAAATATCTTAATTTATATCAGTCTGAGATTACAGGAAGAATATGCCAGACTTTTTCTTCCTTCTCAATAAGCAACTTATTTTCAGATTAAATAATTAGATGCACAACTACATTACATATTGGGGTACACAGAAAAATTTAATACAAAGTAGGACTATAATTTGAATTTAAATTTCTGCAGGGAAAGCAAATTATCACTAAAAGGAGTATTTTCTTGGTAGTTAACAGGACTAGAAAAAGAACCAAATTTATGGGATGGCACCACCTGTGCATGAAGTACCAGCAATCCCTTAAACTTCCCCTAAAAGCAGAGATGGGTGATGACACACAGGCAACAACTCCGCTGAAGCTGCACCAACTCTGTGAGGAATGTTCCTGTAAACCCTCACTGCAGACAAAGGATGGGCTTGAACCAACCACACAATCACAAATTTACTTTTTGTATCAACTTTGGGATCTTATAGGAATGCAGTGGCAGCAGGAAAAGCCCTTCCTGCTACTGCTGGAAGAATTAACCATGGAAAAGGCCCAGGGCTCCCCCCAGCCCGGGTGGTTCTGCTCAGGTTGCAGCAGTGCAGATGATGCAGTTTCACATGTCACACATGCAGGCAAATCTTGTTATTTGGAACAGCAAAAAAATGCAGAGCAGTGATTAATTGTGGTTCTTGTCAGCTTCCTCCTGTAGTACACTGTGTAACACACCCACACCACCACAGACAGATCCAATCACGGGTTTGGAAGGGGAGAAATCAGGCAGAAAGCCACAATTCCACACCCTGTCACAATCCCAAACTTATCCATTCCTCTCTTCCTCTAACTTGTAACGTCTCAAGTTTTTCATCTCAATTCCCCTTCTCCTCTGGGTATGTAAAGACAGTGAAAATTCTTTATTAGCATCAGCCAATAAAATATTCACTTTACAATATTCCATTAATTTTTTCATTGTTTTTTTTTTAATTATAGCATGCTATCTTGGCCCAGGAAAGAGCACATTGTCATCAAATCCCCAAATGAAGTATTTCATGCAACCTACACTGAGACTCCCAGAGCAGTGTCTCAAAGCTAAATTTTTAAAATATGTCTGTATGTGGAATGGTTTTGCTTTTCTGAAAAATAACAATTCTCTTTCTAATGAGCCTGAGGTTCATTTCAACCTATTTCAGCTCTTTATGGCAAAGCTCTTCCTCAGATGAGGCTCACCTGAGACAAGCAATCAATTTTAGAGCAGAAGAAGGATATCTGACCCCTCTGACTACAGCTGTAAATTACTCCTGCACATGGCATTTTTTAAAATCAAGGATAATGGTTGGCAGTCTGGAATGACCTAAGAACACGTAATAGCAACACTCAAGGGAAAAACTGCTGGAAGTTCCCAGGATACACATTGATCTCTTCTCAGCTAACTCTTCCTAAAAAAAGTATCACAAAATAGCCAGTAATAATTCCATTTTAGAGAGATTTTAAGAAAACATTCCAAATGCAAAGACCTCCAGCAAAGCATTTTAAGAAGGAGGGATAACGACCAATGCTTCAGCAGTTCTACCCTTCCCAGGAAAAACAGGGTGTCATTCACATTCCCAGAGGGACAAGGAAACTCCCAATCCCTGTGCTGGTTTCCAGGCATTGTTGCCGTATTTAAAATGTGTATAACATAAACAACATTTCTACAGAATGCCAATTACAACGTGCCAATTACAGCTTAAATACAGGCTCTTTATTTATGTAGCTTTAGGAATACATTTTGTGTCTTGCAAATGTTAAAGCACCTCCCCAGTTACACACAAACCTTTATTCCCAGTAGGTTCAGGTGGTGCGTTTTCTCATGAAGCCTAATTGCATGGTCAGCCCTTAACCTCTCCTTTAAAATACTGGATTTCTTCTAAACAATTTACATCTTGTTTACATGCTCCAAAGGAAAACACAACATCATGCACTGCTGGTGTTTTGGATATTCACAAGCTGCATATGAGATTCGCATTAAACCAAAAGAACCAGGCTCAGACGCAGAGCAATGTAACAATAAATAAACTTCTACTCTGTTGAAAAATACAAACCAGATGCTGTGTAACCATTTAATTTCTTAACACTCAAGCTGAAAACGAAAAAAGAATTATCCTCCCCTGATGACACTTCACGGTTTTAATTTTTTCCCCCAATTTTAATGCAGCAACTGACAGAAATGCAATGAGAAACATCCTGCTAGTGCAGAAATCTTAATTAGAAAACCCTAATTAATAAAATAACGTGCAGGTTAGCACAGACCCTTGGCAGAGAACAGACTGGGTATGAAAAACCAGCATAACCATTTTAAAGTCCTTTATTGTGTCCATCTAGAAAGCACCATGACAACTTACACTCTAAATCCATTTACAACGCCACAGACAAAACCAGTGAACGAGATTTTGTCTCGCTGCCTGAAAGGCGCTAAAGGCTCTTAACACAAACCAACAAATAAAATAATAAAATATGAAAAACCCAACAAAATTACATCTACGCGTTGCAGCAGAAGAACAAAACTTCCCGTACAAAACCCCCGGGCAGAGCCGGCCGGCGGTTGCCCGAGGACCGGGGCTGCCGGTGCCCGCTGGCGCCAGC
>VZRX01015545.1:2112-92939 GCA_013398075.1 Notiomystis cincta | reverse complement strand
AGCAGGCGCAGCCGCCGCCGCCCCCTCAGACCCCCCCGCGCCCCCGGCACCGTGAGGGCACCGCGGGGGGACCCCGCTCCCGCCCGGGGCACCGTGAGGGCACCGCGGGGAGACCCCGCTCCAGTCCGGGGCACCGTGAGGAGACCGCGGGGAGACCCCGCTCCCGTCAGGGGCACCGTGAGGGCACCGCGGGGGGACCCCTTTCTCGCCCCCGGCACCATGAGGGGACCGCGGGGGGACCCCCACACCCGCCTAAGGCACCGTGAGGGGGGATCCCCCACACATCGGTCTCTGTGAGGGCAGTGGAACAATCTACATAAAACATGCAACATTTAAATAGCTCGGGCAACAGTTTCAGTTCTGTGGGTCTCTTTTATCAGCGTGAAAACCCGACTTAACCTGCTTAAACCGGACAAGTAAACAGAGTTGAACCAGTATTTTACTATGTAAAAGTACATAGGATAAAGACATGAACCTTCTCATGACACACACAGCGACTTGTTTTGGAAACTTTGCATTACTCTTTGTCTCCAGATTAGCAGCCTGCTGTACAAATCTCAGCAAAGGAGGACTTGGGCAATGCTTGGTGCCTGTTCCATGCCTTTGATTCCTTAGAGGAATCCAGAGCTGGAGCTGTTTCCAAGTAAAGTGTAAAGGCAGAAGTGGATTCCAGGGAAATGTGACCCAAACCATCAGTTGCTGAGAGGGGATTGCTCAGAGCCACCCGAGGGTGTGCGAGGGTCCCCCTGTCTGGGGCATTCTAGAGGGCAGAGCCACCTGGGGGCTGGGGCTTGGGCCAACACAGGCTGGGCAAGCCAAGGTGGACATCCTGAGATGGGGCATCCCAAGGTGACCCTAGAGAAGCCACAGCAGAGTGCTGTGTCCAGTTCTGGGCTCCTGAGGATAACAGAGACATGGAGCTTCTGTAATTTTCAAAATATTCATCCTCCTGGACTTTCACCTCCTTAGCAGAGAACTTGGAGAATCACATTTGACCCTCCTCCCCCTTTTGTTTTTAAAGGTAAAGCCACATAACACAACACGCACCAAAGTAAATTCAGCAGGAAGAACATTCCAGTTATTTCGTCTAGCTCTAGCAAGACACTGGCATTCTTATGACAAAATAATTTCCAACACAATTAAGGAATGAAGGGAAAAACACCTGAAAAAGGTAATGACAAAACTGAACACTTGGGGAAATGGTGAGAGAGACTCAGTTTAGCCAGTTCTGCTTTTACCAGCACCATGGGTGTTGACAGCACTGCCTTATCTGTTCCTCCTACTCCTTTTCAGAGCAGTGGTGGAATATCAAACTGAGCACTCACATCCTGTGGTCACTCTGAGGTTGGTACAACAGAACTGGATTGAGGTCAACAACCACCAGAGTCTGTCAGATTGTGGCACCACCCGAGGCTGAGGAGTGACAGAAAAAAGCAATACACTGACACAGTTCTCTGACACCTTTGGATCTGAATTTCTGAGGTCAGAATGGTTTAAACTGATAGTCTGGGATATAAACAGGTATGCTAACACCACTTCCGTGTGTTTCTGAAGATGAGAGAGGGAACCAGTCTCACTTCTTTTATATATTTCTAACAGAATTTGCAGCAGTAGAAGTAAACCCAGTGAAATTTGCCCTCTTTGCATTTTTATTACATTGAGGGAAACCCAAGTATCCAAAAGCCCTTCTAAAATCATTAAGATTCTGGTTTTGTCATATAGCTTCACATATTACCTAATACTAAGAAAAATAATTTAATATAAATCGCAATATAACATGCTTCAGACTTTCTGGAAAATAGGAAATAAATCCCAGTCTTCAGTCTCTTTAATTTGTTACTTAGTGGCAGGGTAGTCAATCTTCCATAGCTTCATTTATTTTCCTCATTTACAAAAAAGTTACAAAGCAAGCCAGGACAGTTTTAAAGGCCAAACCATTCCAGCTGTTGGGATCACACAGAAGGACAAAGCAAAAAAAAGACAAGGGACAAGGGAATGGGTCTGTAAGTATTTGATAAATCTTGGGACAGAGAGAGGCCAAGTCCTTGGCTGTGTTTGTACCACACTGCCAGGGCCAGACCCTCGTGCACTGTAGGGATTCACACGAAGCTGTCACCTATCACACAGTAAATAAATCAGATGTTAATGTCCTATCAGGTTTTCTTTTACAATTATCCTCTATACCTTGTGTTTGCAATAACTTAGTGCTCTCTAAAAAGGATGGCAATTTCCTCTGTGTGCCACCAGGGTCTCAGTGCTCTCTCAGCACCTGGATTGTCCAGCGATCACACAGCATTCCAAGACATTTCTGATATAGGAAGCACTTGTTCTTAGTATCTCTGTAAAGAGATTAGAATTAAATCAGTAGCATGACACACACTCCCCAGTATGCTTGCTATTAAAACAATCTGTATCTAATCAAACTACATTTATATATATTTCTTTTCTTAGTATGGGATGCTTCTGAGTGTGCACTCACCAAAAGCTTTGGGAGATGATTTTCATGCAAATAATTGAAAGCATTACCAGTGTGTGCACACAAACTGAAACAGCTTTGGCAATATTTAAAAACATTTAGCAGGGTCTGTAATATTCCTGAAGAAAACACCTGCACAGCGAAAGGTGGCTGTGGGCTTTCTGTTAGCTCACATTTTTACTTAGTGACAAATACAATCAATTTAGTGATGATTTGTATTCAGTACCAGGAGAGATGATATAATTAATATGCAGATTGTGTAATTAATATGCAGAGTATGTAATTAATATGCAGAGGGATGTAATTGATACGTACCCGGTACTGTCTCGCCTCTGGATAAACTGGATAAGGCAAATCCTTCCTGGGATAGTCAAACTCATTCCTCTGGGCTCGGGACTGAGGGAAATGGTCCCATGCTGGATCTGCTGTCCTCAGAGGCTGAGCATACACGGGACTATGCAAAGAGAAAAAGGTTATTACAACCTTATAATTTACTGCAAATTGCACAAAGGGTTAGTTTAAACTGAAATAGCAAAATATTAAAGCTCACTACTGCATGCATGGCATTGAGGCAATAACATCTAAAAGGTCTTTTAAGTTCATTTTACTGTCAAACCCACCTCCTGCAAATAGGGAAGAGTGAATTTATAGAAGCAACATCCTCTTTAAGCTTTTATTTACTTTTCACAACAAACAATACCACAGTATCTAATTTTCTATATTCCTACAATTATGTTCAAAATGTTTTAAATTCATGATAGCTCTACCTTCAACATTTTCAACATTTATATTGAAAAAAAACCAGACGCCTTTGAGGGACTGAAATATCAGCAAGCTCAGCCTGTCTCTGCAGCAGAACCCTGCTACACGTGAGGAGTTGTGCTCTCACTGAGCTGCACTCTGGCAAACAAGTTCTCTGCAGAAGTTGCAGTAAGAGCTGCAGCAGTTGGCTGGGTGCTGAGGGGGGATTCAAGTGAGAAAGCACACGCAGGGAACTGTGTTTCTAAACAGTAATGAAATGAATGCCTCTGGGATTAGAGGAAAACCAGAGAAGCCTCTGGATAAAGCAGTATTTTAGGATTTGTATGTGAATAATCCAGTCAAAAGCTTTGCCATTTACTGGACCTTTGTCGTTTGCTGTGCCACTGGCAAAGCTGCAAAGTCATTCTGAGTCTCCAAACCAGGGTATAAAGTGAAAATGAGCACAAAAGACAAAAATTAGCAGTGTACCTGTAATTCTGCCTTTGATCTGGGATTAAGGCATCATTAAAATCTTGTCTTTTCAGTACAACTTTCGGAATTTGTCCAACCCAGGCGTCCTGTGTGTGGGGCTTCAGGTGGTTAAACAGAGCAAAATGACAACAAATTAGAATAACCAGCTCTCCAGGTACAGTATATTAGAAGGTATAAACCAGTTTTTCACTTCTCTGGGCTACAACTCACAGTCTGGAGTGTGAGAAAGCCCTAAGTCCTGCACCCCTGCCCCAAAAAGGTTCCTTTTACAAAGGAATCTTTCTTCCCTACCGAACTGCAGGACTGGGTCTGATTCATACCTTGGGAACAACAGCAGCAGCAGGACTAAATTCCAAATTAGTTAAAAATTGAACAGCACCATCTCCTGGTAAAGGCAGGCTCAGACCTGCTACATTGCCAAGCTATTGATATTTACAGATGGATTTAGCAAGAAATAAGGTAGCAGACTAGATTATTTTCTTCCTTTTCTCAGACAGCCTTCTATGTCTCCTTCTCATACTCTCTGTGCTCCTTAATACGTAAAATAATCCCTCGAAGTACCAAATGAGGAAATGAACACACACACACACACACATAATTCCCTTTCAGTGATTCTTTGTATTTCATATTGGTTTTTAATGGCATTTATCCATCTTTTCTCTTGATACTAGTTCAAGCAATGATCTCTCCTACACCTTGCCTAATGGAGAAAACTGGCACAGCAAAGCATGATGTCTTTTTAGTGCTGGTCTTCTACCTGGCCAAAATTGGAAACATTTGTTTGAACATCCTATAAGAGTAGTCCCTGGTTCTTTGGTTTCTCCTATGCAAATTAGATTCACTTAATCCTTGAGAAAGAGTTTCACCTTCTCATATGCATTCAGCTGATCAAATCAAATGTCAGGGAGACTTTAAATTCAAATTCCCTTTTTTTTTTTTTTTGCTATTCCCATCCCAGTGTGCTGAATCACCAAGTCCTGCTGGCTTGGCCCTGCCTGGGGGCTGTGCTGTGCCCCCTCTGACATCTCTTACCCCGGCTGGCTGATGGTGCCCTTGCCTCAGGCTGGCAGCTGTGTCAGCACTGAATGCAGGGTTCTGCTGTGCTCCACTGGATGGAGGCTTTGGCTGCTTCCTGGCGGGGGGAACAATGGGAATTTAGAGCATTAGCAATGGTGAGGGTCTTGACAAATGTTTTTTGTGCTGCAGATTGGTTCAACAGCCATGTCAGAGCTTTAGATGTCCTGTGGCAATGGCTGTACAAGAGCTGGGTATTATTACAGCTTTTCTGTGTCAGAGGAAGTACCAGTGACACACTACTGGGGCTCAGTGACAGAAGAAAAAACCCGTATTGTCTGTGTACTTGGGAGAAGTGCCAATGGGAAAAAGTGTTGAAAGCAAAAAGCAGCTCAAATTGCCAACATCTGAGACCAAAGAGTGGGAGGAATCCTGTTTAAATACCAAGCCTCTTGTCAATGGTTATTGGTCTTACTCCTTTTATTTTTAAACCTGTGGAAAAAAAGCCAATCCTTAAATAAATCAGAAATACACATTTGGTAGTGTTGAATTTAAGTAGTAAATGTACTTATCAATCTTTAAAGCTCACCTGGTGAGCCCTAAAGAAAAGCAATGACTGAGAGTGAAGTTCTGCATGCAGTGGTAAAATGCTGAGTAAGTGCTGAGCGCTCAGGTAAGATGCTTTGATTTAGCTTTAAATTGTATAAATAGTATTTTGGCAGTATGGCAACCTTGTGCTTTTAAACATCCAGAGGTTAAAAATTAACCAGAATACCAGACTCCTTTTGCTGTACTTTCATTTTGAGTATAAAACTTCTTCTAAGTGCACCCAGAGTCACTTACCCAGCTTTTTTCATTTTCGAGCAGTAGACAGTGGAAAATATTATAACCACTATGATAACCAGTGCCACTGCAGGAAGAGTAGCCACTAAAATGAAATGCAGAGTGTTCCAGAGGTGGTTACATTTGGCACCCATGTACCAGTACTCCTTCCAGCCCTTTCTGTAGTAATTACAGCTGCAAATAAAAATGTTCATATTTAGCAACAGCATTTTAATTCAAAAGTAAGCAATACAAAAAAAGCATAATATTTTGCTATATAATTATTTATTACTCAACACTGCAGGGGCCAAGATATTCACTACTTTTCCTGGTTTATTTAAAGGTGGTTTTTATCTCAGTTACACCCATCTGTTTCCAGACTTGATGCAAAAGTACTTTGCCAGGCTCTGGGTAACCAGGTCCAAGTTGGCATTTCAGGAGTCTGAGATAAGAAGCTTTGCTGGGAGCAGAGTGCAGTACCCAAGCTGTGGCCTGGCAGGTCAAAGAGCTCTGTCAGCTGTGAGCGTGGCAAAGCTGCTGAGTGGAAGTGAAACCTCACACTTCTGGCTGTCATTAAGACACTGATTTTTTAAAAGGAAAAAATCAACTACTTAATGGAGAATAGAACATTAAGATATCTAATTTTTTTTTAACTCAAAAGTTAAGAGAAAAGAATGAACTTGCAATTACACAGCTAATTCAGTTCTAAATTAAAATAGCTGAGAGAACAGGGAGCATGTAAAAATTAAGGATTACAGTGATTACCTACATTAGGAATGACATGGCCCACACATATTTTCAGAAAGAAAACACTGCACCCAGATCTCAGATCTGATGCTTTGTACCACAGTTATGAACTTATGCAGATTGTGAATGAAGATCAACATGTATTTTCACTTTGCAGGGTCAAAATTTAGTTCATCATTTAGAATATAATTGACATTTACATGGTATATATTTGAACAAACAAACCAAGCCCACACACTACCTGCAGAAAGGTTTTTCATCTATACACTGACAAGAAATATTGGTAGGACAGAATTCATCTGTGTTACCCAGACAGGTCCCAAAGTCCTTGACTCCAGTGCAGTTGGCTGTGAATTAAAACAAAACAAGGATTTAATGCAATTATACAGTAACATACTGTCAGTGGGCTGTGTTGCTAATTACACCAGAAATGTAAGCTTTATACTCTATAGATGATAATAAATCTTACTTTCCAGTGACTTGTCCCTTGAAAATTTTGACGCTATTTGGGAAATTAAAATTTACCTGCTTAAATTACTTTACCTTGAATACACACCCATCTTCCAGTTGGCCAGGAAATTGTATGGCTTGTGTTGTTACGATTTTTATCACATCATTTGAAATGTGGTTGTGGAATTCCACTATATATCATCTCTGGATTGTTGGCAAAGACTAGAAGTCATGAGATTCATTAGAGATTCCAACCTCCAAATTATAACCCAAATTAGAACCTTTCTCTGTGTTTGCATTGGGATTATTCCTTGGTTTAGCACTACAAAAGGATCTGGTTTGCTTTAATGTTGGTTCTCCTCTATCTCTTTTGCTGTGTAAATACTGTGGGCTGTAAATTATGTTCCAGAACCTGAGTGTTTACAGTATTTCACAGGTATTTGACTGGCTAAAAAGAACTCCCTCAGCAGCCTCAATCAGCCATCAAATGCCAGCACGTTTGGCACTCCCACCCTACATCCTTTGCTACCTGTTCTTCTGCTCAGGACTCGGACTCAATGCCAGGCACCAACCCAAACACTCCAAAAAGCCCCCAGAGTGCCAACAGGAGCAAGTGTGAGTGTGCACAACTGTTCCCAGTGAGAGCCTCCACCTTTGGAATGAAGCAGAGGCAGAACTGGCCAAGATCTCTGAGCAGACCCTTCCGAGTCCAGCAGGCACTGCTGGAGCAGCTTTATGTTGCTGCCATTGTAAGAGGGACTTTCCACCAGGAACAAACTCACGACTGATGCATTATTAGCCAGAGAAATTGTGCTGGGAGCAGTCTGCATTTCAAAAAAAGATGGAAGCCTCCTTTCCTTCCACTGTCCAAGTCCATCTAATCCAACATTTGCTGCTTATCAGAGATAAATCTAAATTATTACAGTGGTCAAGGCTTGTACCAATCCATTTACATACACTGCATGCTCTCCTCCCAAGAGAGCATCAGCACTGAAACATTTTCCAAAACCACCTAACCACAGGTCATGTGTTATGGCTATAAAGTACAGAACAGTGAAAAAGCCCAAGCAGCATTTGGCATGGTTCATCTAGGTGATAAGCAATGTTTTTAGCTACCCCTCTGATCAGTAACAGAATCACAATTCTTTTAGCAATGTTACAAAAAATACTAAGGCAGCAGAAAATCACCAGTCTTCTGCTGGGAGAGAGGGAGTGTGTGCCCTTTGCTATTAATGCTGCAATATTCCATGTGACAGAGGAACAAACTACTGAGCCCTTCAAAATACTGTGATCTATATAAATGCCAAGTTAGCCTCCAAGTGGTAAGTTCTTTTGGCAAATGAGAGGTTAGAGTAGTAAAACAATTCCTCAGATCACAAACCAAAACTCTATCAGAAAAATAATAACTGCAGCTGGCTTACATCAATGGGCTTAGGAATACCCAATTACGAGTATTGGTAGCTACCAGGTAAAGAACAGGGATGATAAAATAAATAAAGGTATCAATAAAATATGTGGGAAATCTTCCAAAAAAATAATTGCAGGCCAATATTGGTCTACTCTAACAGAACCAGAGACAATTCCATTACTTAGCTTCTCACTTAAAATAAGCTTTCTTTCAGTCCATTCTGGCTGTCATGCTCTTAATTATTGATGAGTTTTCTCTGTTAGTATCAAAAAAAGTCTAAGAATATTTGCTATAAAAAGAAGTGTATGATTTTTTTAACCCATATACCAAGTGTTTTTTCCCACTGAAAAAGAACCAAAGCATTTAACTCATTTAAAAATACCCTTCTGAAATTCAAAGACTGACTCAAAATGACCCCAACCCACCAGGATATTGAGTTTTCAGGTGTAATTCGTATGGCTGTAACCTTTCCCCTGTGACACCAAACACAGGACAGCAGTGGTCACACCAAAGTTTTCACATTTGCATTGTTCTCCCGTTATTTAAAACAAACCCAATCTAAAGCCTGAGGAGAATTCCCAAGCAGCAATTCCCCCTCCCAGTGGGACTGCAATGCCCCAGCCAACTCCCCAGCCGAGTGGGCATGGCCACATCCCTGCTCTGACAAGCCCCAGAGCAGAATTCCAGCAGCTCTTACGTTGTGAAGGTTCACTCAGCAAGGGGCTGGCCAGGACCAGGACACACAGCAGGACTTTCAGAAAGGACATCCTGGAACCAACGGGGGAGAAAGACCTTTTCTGTCAGGCTTTGCCAGCAGCAGAATGAACTTCTCTTTCTGCTACTGTGGATTGTGGATTTTGAGCTTGTTTTACAGCATCCTTCTCTATAAAGAATTACTAATTAACTCAAAACTCATACAACTTCCGGGTAACTTACCCAGCATATTTTCCTTTATGAAACTGAGTAATTCTATAAAAATACATCATTAACCTTGCTATTTCTGAATTTTTGAAATCAGATGTGAGGTATTCATTTAACATCCTAAATGTCAACACACTAAGGTATCTGTCAGGAGCATTTCTCTCTTCTCCTTTTAGGCTTATGTTATCTTTTACAGATAACAAACTTGGAATGCATTTGCAGGCAATTTCCAGGAACAGGCATTGTTTTTACAGACAAAGCCATGGTCCTGAAGCCATCTAAGAGGGATGAGATGGGAAGGAGGGATTCCTGTAACTGCATGCATCTACCATTAAGTTTTGTTGGTAAATTTTTCATTTTTCTGAGAAAAGAATAGAGAATACTCCTCTGGCAAGGATGAGTGATGACAGAAACTTACACCTTAGCACACCCCCTGTTATCTTGCCTCTTTATTAAGGACTAAAGGGTCCTTAAAAATACTCAGCATTCACTGTACAAGAAGATCCTGACTCTGTGGTCACCCTGAACACTATGCAGGTTACACTCAAAGTTTGTGGAGTTTAATTGCACTGAAGTTAGAACAAGCATTGTTTTCAGGATGATGCTTTCAAAATTAATCCATAACTGATAAAATCCCAATGCAGATTTCCTAATTTGACAGGAGCTGGCTGCTTAGGTAAACATACCAACCACAGTTACATTAACAGAAAAGGGTAAACTTTAACCTTTGCTTTTCAAAAGATAAATAATGATCTCTAAAAATCAATGCTAGGAAATTCTTGAAAGAATACGGCTTTGGCTAGAGCCCAACAGCACTTAAAACTACAGCAGTAGATAGCAGCATTCTCAGCCTGCCAGAAGATTGTTTTACAACACACCAGAACAAAGAAAATATTTACCTCAGTGAAATAAACTGCATGATCCTTCTTCAGCTGTAAGGCAGAAGTGTGAAGAAGCAGTTCCTGCAGATGCTCCATTCTTCTGGCTGACAGGGACTTCCCCTCTGGCTCCAGCACCCAGCTGCTCGGTGGGAGCCTCACATTGGCTGACAAACACCTTCACCTGGGGCTGTCAGATTTGGCTCAAAGATGCAGAAATGCAACTGGCACTTTTTACCTGGGGGAGATGTTTAATGGGGCAGGTTACAAACCCCAAACTCTTGACGTTGCTACGTCATTGGCATTTATTGGGTGCAGCGGGTTTGGACCTGGCCTCAGGAAGGGCTGCAGAGGCTGAGCTGGTTTTTGTTTTCAGTGCCCACTTGGGTAACAGCAAATAAACCCAGTGCCAGCAGACCTGAGCAGCTGAGAGCTTTGTATTCCACAGCACACCCACTTCCTCCTCTTATTGTCTGAGTTCCTGGAACTCAGCAGAATCAAGTGCCAATTTACACATTCTGTAATGATGTCCAGGCTCATTTAATTTCTTCAAAGAGAGAAATGTAACTAAACCAAAGTTACGGACCAAAATTAACAGTGGAAGATGGAACTGCTCATGATCTTTAATCTTAATTCATTTCAGACCTGGTTGAAGATGGCTGTGGAGAACACTCTCTCCTGCAGTGTTGCAGGGGTCCTGAGAGTGACACAAACAGAGCACAAGCTATGGACTCCCCGAATATTGGTGTCAGGACTGCTACAAATACAGCCCAGAAAAGGTTACCAAGGCTTGAAACCATGACAGGCTCAGTTTACACCTATTCCCTGGTCACAGCAATGGAATTTCTTTCAGTTGTTGCAGCAAAATCCATCTCCCACATCTGTAAACAAAAGGACTAAGGACTAACTGCACCTTGAACAAAGGTGTTCTGTGCCTGCCCCCAGTGAACCCAGGATATCACTGGGGTTTGTTCTCTGGCTCTGGTCCACAACAAAAGCACATCAATGCTGGGGCAGGATCAGAGATACACTGACTTCTAGAATGGCTTCAATCACAGCCTTTCTTGGTGCAGCTTGCCATCAGCACATAGCTGAGCTTGGCTTCTGGGAATCCCTGTGCTTTAAAATAAAAACCACACACAATCCAGTGCCTACTGATAGGACTTTTAAAAATTATTGGCTTCATAGGACCCCCCTTTCTTTCTGGATTTAAAAAATATTTTCAGCATTTCACAGTGATTCAGAAATACTCCAAACCTGCACTAGAAGACAACTACAGTGCTGCATTCCAATACCTTTACAGTATTTCCCAAACTGTTCAAGAAGCACAGTGACAATCTGCTGTTAAAACAGCCACTCACTCATTTCCCTCCTTTTGAGTGACTGACTCCTTAGTTACACCACACACTACATAATTTATGACCCTTGGCTGGCACATTACCTTACCTGGAAAACTGGCACGGAGTCCCAGTGAGACAAACACATTTACTACCTGCTTCCTTCTTGAACAGTGTCATTCCTTCAGCATGGATAAAAGCTTTAGTTCCTCCAAGTCCTGAACTACACCATTCTTTGAAAAAAACAAAAAAAAACACAAGAAAAGAAAAGGGGAGCACTTCTCAAAATTTAAGCCACTGAGCATTGATCTATCCTGTTACTTCAGTGATTTCTTCCAGGAGTGTTTTAGTACTTCAGGGATGAAGGTTTTCCCCCAACATTAATAAACCAAGTGTGACTTAGTCATTAATGAAATTAACTCTTAAAAAGTACTTAAAAGGGAAGGAATTGACAATTTTTCTACAGATTAAACAACAGACAGAAGTTAAACTTACTTTTTAAAAAGTATCTTATCACCCTTTATTTCCAGGTGCTTCACAGCGATATGACAAAATAAAGTATCACAATCAGTTTTATGTAAATAAAAAATTAATATCAGCAAGTTCCAAATCTTTCTATTGAATACAATCAACCATAAATAAAAACACATGCATTAAATTAAAGCTATTTCTGTATTATAAAATACCATGTGACCCCATTAAGATATTGAATTTTTCACAAATATATAACTTATATAAAAATTACAATATACATTCTTACTTTTATGATGTTACTGTATTATTGCATTGTAAAATAAACTTTAAGTGACTCTTAAGGATATATGTGAGAGGCATTTCAAAGTGTTTCACTATAAATTGATAAAACCATGTCTCAATAAAACTTTTCCTATTTTATGTTAATTCTTCCACTGTAACAGATTTGTCTGTTGGGTCTGAAATCTTCAAGAGCCCAAGTCAGGCACGAGGTTACCCAGGACTCACAAGCATGGCATCGTGTAGATCTGAATTTGCTTTTTTAAAGCCATTGCATAGCACCTTTACTAGAAATTACTAATACAGACATGTGGCTACAGCTCCTTGCAGGCAGCTGTAAAGTATTATATAATCCCTGGAGGTTCAGGTGTCTGGACTGAAAGCAGAGAACATGCCCAGCCAGAATACAAAACTTTCCATACTTTTCTCCCACTTGCTTTGGCTGCAGTTAGAGAACAGTTGTCTTTAGCTGTACCTGTTTCACAACCAAAACCTACTAATTTTAACCCTACTGTGTGGGGATAGTAAACAAAAACTGGCGATACAAATGAAACGAACAGAAAATTACCCTGCTCTGAGGAGAAAGAGAAATCTCAGCTGATGAAAAAAATGAATTAAAAAGTGACAATAGCAGCAGCAGCAGCACCAGCAGCATCTAATCACAGACTGGTGAGGGTCAGAAGGGACCTTACAGCACATCCTCCACCCCCTGCCATGGGCAGAGACACCCTGCACTATGCCAGGTTGCTCCAAACACTGACCAACCTGGCCCTGGACATTTCCAGGGATGGGACAGCCACCTGGCAAACTCTGAGCTGGAATAATCCTGAGCTGCTCACTCCTCTCACCTCTCACATTTCTCACAAAAAAAATGACACAGCACAGGGACACCCTTCTATGAGCTACACAACTGCACCCCTCATCCTTTTCATTCAGAGTGGGCAGGAACACTAATTTTGAGTTATGTCCCAGAAGATGTTTAACCCTGAGGTTCAGTTCTATCCCAATGTCGCCCTAAGGAGCAATTTGAAACTGAAATCCAGCCCCAGGACAGCTCTGAGTACCAGGGCCATGCACAGGATCAGGGGCTGCAATGGAAGGGGCTTGCATGGAGCACCTGACTCCTGCCTGCCCAACCAAGGAGCCAATGGACATTTTGAGGACCAGACAGCCCCACCTGTATCACCAGATTTGAGCAGAAATGCCCTCAAAAGTCCCAGGGCAGTTTTTGGCAGCAGGGAAGAGTCAGTGTCCAAAGGCCTGCTCTCCTGGCAAGGGCAGATGTGAGATCCAAGGCAGCTCCTCTGCCTGCTCCCAGGACACCAACTCCTGGGCAGGGTTTTTCACTATGTCCTGTTTACCACAGTAAACTCCTGCAAAATCCAAGCAAATCTGCATCATCTTACCTTTCCTGCTGACCTGCTGTGGTAGCACATCACTCAAATTTAGAATTTAACAATTTAGGAGTGGAGCAGATGGGTTTTCCTGTGTGTTTTTATCCAGAATGTTATCAAAGAGACAGATAATACAATTTCTGGCATCCAGTCATGCACTTGAAAATGATAATTTCTTCCCAATTTTCACTTATGTCTTCATCTGTTTCCCTGGAAATGGTGTATGAAACTCAGCCACCCAAGTTTTCTACTCCTCTCTCTGTGATGAAACACTAAATGTGTCATGTCCAGGAGCTCTCTGAAGATTGATTTAATATCCTCTGATTGCTGCCTGAATTCTGACAGTTGCCTGGACCTTTAAGAGATGATTAAAGAAACAAAACACATTAAATTCTCAGGGGCTGCAATGGAAGGAGCTTGCATGGAGCACCTGACTCCTGCCTGCCCAACCAAGGAGCCAATGGACATTTTGAGGACCAGACAGCCCCACCTGTATCACCAGATTTGACTGGAAATTAAATTAAATTAAATTCTGTCAGCTGTCTTGGGCAAGTTTAACTATCAGAATTCTTCTTTTTGAACTTCACATCTTCTGATTTCACCTTGCACTGGACTTAAAAGCCCAACTCTCCCTGAAATTTGGATTTTAAAACATCAATTTGTTTTTGAACCATCCTAAAAGCTTTACTTCTTCTTTTGCTCATTCACCATTTGTGCTTTCTGCACATTCCATCCTGCAGCATCTCCTCACAGCTTTGCTCATCCCACAGGGACACCAGGAATCCTGCCTGTATTTCACTGGTCATTTACCTTTGCATTAGCAGCTTGGAGAAGGAATCACATTGTGAAATCTCTTCTGGAGAGCAGGAACAAATATCCCATCACATCTCAGTGCTGAGAACAGCAGCATTTCAAGCTTTAGCCTTCCAACCAAACTATCTACTCATATGGTTTCTCTTGCTTCCCCAGTTTTACAGCAAATAAATATTTTGATTAATTGAGAGGTAACAGAATGAAGAGAAATGGAAGATGAACAGAAGGGCAGTGATATACACCATGATAAAAGCAGTGTTTGAAAGTTTCATCCTAAGAAACTAAATTTCTAATATCATTCTTATGGAAACCCACAGAATTTCACAGAAATCCTACCAAAATCAATGGGTATTGCAGACAAACTTGTGGGAATAAAAAGTTGGCTGCTTACTACTGCTGCGTTTTTACTGTCAGCAGTTTAAACCTTGAAACTACAGATTTCCAACTTCCTAAACACTTCTAACAGATTTTACATAAATTCAGTATCAATTTCATGGACTAAGCAATTTAACCACAGTTCTTCCAAGTATCAGAAGTAGGTGAGAACTGATGCATAGTCTAGAAAGGATGGGATCAGTTGTGTGTTTCTGCCCACTTCAGTGACATTTGAACACACCAGAGGCATGCAGGACAAGGAGTGGTTTCCATTCACCTTTGTGAAAGAGGCAAAGAGTACCAAATTATTTTGTAATGAAAAAAGTGACTCTTCTACACAAGCATAAAGCCAATGCTGTTCACAGATACAACCACAGAGATTTTAAGGGTACTCAGACCAGCAGGAACTTGCACTTCATTCCAGGGCTGAAAGATAAAAGACAAAGAAGCCTCTGCAAACCCCATCTCTCACATTCTTCTTTCATATCAATGAACATCTGAGCCAAAGCAGAGATATGTTTCCATTTTCAAATATCCTTTGTGAAGTGACATTTATTAGCAAGTTTGGCACAGAGAAACCTCACTGGGAGAAGACACTGACAAATCTTGTTTTCTCAGTGTCTCACTAATGACACTGACACTGAGTGAATTCCCACTGCTTATATGGAGTCAGAAACAAAATAAGCACTAAACAGAATCTTGTAGGTCAATCATACAAATTGGGAGATAAGAAAATATCTGATGAAATTATACCTCACAGAGTATGTATTGTAAAGATTATTCCTTCCCTTCCTCCCTCCCCCTTATCTGTAACATTTTGCAGTTTGCAAAGCAGACTTGGCTTAGCTCCTGGTGCTGTACATGTCCACATCTTCTGGGCTCGACTGACCGTGGTCCATAAGTTTTGGATCAGGCTTAAATTTTGATGTCTTCACTGTTCCTGTTAGAGACAGCAAAGAAATATGGTGAACAAGTATGCACATATTTGAGCTGTTAGTGATACATTTTGAGAACTTCTGTGTTACCAAACACTTAGAAAAGATCAAAATGTGGCTGTTCTAGTTCCAAGTGTGTTAAGAAGTGATAGAGGAGGATGAGGGCATGTTGGAATGCTAAGCACAGCAGTGGATGGAGAGCAGGACCTCCCCCCACTCTCCAGCACCATTTCCTAGCCCAGCAAAGTGAGAGAAGAAATTGTGATGTTTTGCCCAACACATGGAAAGGAAGGGAAAGTTTGAGGCATGGGAAAAAATCTCCAATGTTTCTTGCCCAGGAGCAGAGCTGGCTCCCCAAACCAATCCTGCCACATCTCCCCTGAAGCTGCTGCCTGATGGTGAGAATTCCAAATGAAGACAAACACTCTCTCCTAGTTTCACTTCCTGAATTCCAAACCCCATGAACTGAGTTTAGTAAAACACTGAACCCTCCCACTGACCCTGAAGGACAGTGCAAGGCTGACATATTTAATGATATTGCAGTTCCAGAGGCTCTAAGGGAATAGAAAGGCAGCTTTTCCAAGGCTGTGTCTCCTGTTCCTGATCTGCCTCTTTTTCAGCCACATCACTTGGTCTAACAAAGGGTGTTACATTCTCCTGGAAGCTTTGCCCCATTTGGACTGAGAAAATAAACACCTCTGACAACACAGATTCATTTAGGGCATGGATATTTTTGGCTGTATTAGGGACATGAACTAATTCCACCTATGAAAGCAACGACAGATCTATATGCACAAACCCAATAAAGACAGTTTGGCCTGAAGCAAGTGTAAAAAGCATTCCACAAACCAAATCAGAAAAAATGCAGGTGCAAAGCAAAGATGGGAATGCATACTACAGTGAAAATAAAGGGAAAAAAACATTAAAACCCTCATTCAAGTATGTTTTGCTTGCTTTCCAGAAAAAAAAAAATCTCTGGTAAGAATTCCTTCCAAGTGATTTCCTTGTAACAAATAAAATTCAAAAATTGCCCTTACAAAAGGTAATAACATTTTAAAACAATTTAGTTCTCCTTTAATAGGTAATTCCACTGCTTTCTCTTAGAAATTGGACTACCTAATTTTTGTCTGTTAAATAGGCTGTTACATGATCTAGTTGATTATCTCAACCACTTAAGATACACAAGGAACCACTGCAGAAAAACCAGCAAAATAAAATCTAATGCTTCATTTCTCAATTACACACTCCTCTTTCATTCCACTATGGATCATCTCTGCATTGTTGACAGAGGCCAAAAGTATTGAAATCCATTTGAGACTTCAATCTTCTAATTATAATCCAAATGAAAACCTTTTTGTGTGTTTTGCATTTGGATTATTCCTTATTTTGGCCTACGAAAGAACCTGCTCTATATTAATACTGGTTCTCTGACATTACTGAGAGAGAACAGCAAATATATAATTCTGATACTGTGCCAGGGTCCACACTGAGAAAATTATCACCTCCCGGAGGCTCTGAAATATGTATTAAATGACAGCATGTAAAATATGCTCTCAAGAATAATATGCACTGACAGTCTGCTCCAGTTTAGAGCAAAAGTAAGTGTAAATTTAAGTCAACTAATTGGATTTGCAAGTTGCCCTGAGATTACACTTGAAATGTTTAATTCACCTGATGAAGGCACTGGATCTTTATTACTGCAAGACTCCGCTGGAGAAGACTCTGTTCTGTTAAATGATCTTGACTCAACAGCAGACTCAGGTTTGGTACTAGAAATTCCCTTCTTTTCCTTATCTTCTTGCATAATTGGTTTTGACTCTTGCTGCAGCTGTGAACCAAACATTAATAAAAGAAAGCACATGGGTGTATGCTTAATACATTATTGCCAAATAAAGTTTTCAAGTCTGGGAGCTCATCTTTTATGAAATTATTTTCAGATGTGACATCATACAATGATATTCAACTAGTCAGCTGCACACAAGGGACACAGCTGGAAAGAGTAAAATGCATAAAACCCCACAGATCAGACAGAATAAATTCATGGAGAAGGAAATTTGTCATAAGTAGATACTTAGGACTGAAGCTCCAAGAACATCACAGGTTCATTCCCACGGGAGGAGTCTTTAACCTTACACAGGACTGAAGCAGCACTGAGTGTTTACAGACCACTTACTACCCCCAGTTAGCAGAAGATGGAAAGATAAATCATGGTAACACCCTAGTAATGAAAAATATGTCTTGGGAAAAAAATGAAGTTAATAAAAGTGTCTGTCCCACATCAATTCTTGTTTTGCTATCAGTTTAATGACAGTTATCTGAATCTCATTTTCAAAACTCAAAATTCCATTTGTGCTTCTCAGAAGAAATAAAGGGTAAAGACTGCATGCTAATGAGCACCATAAATTTAAAGCAAAATAATTCTACATGTTAATATAACTGAGAAACTGAAATTTTCTTTAAAAAGAGCAACAAAAAATTACTGTGTAAAGCTGAAATTTTACTTGAGAATTGCTACTTTTGTCAAGGTTTTATAAATTTCTGCTTGAGAAAAAAAACAACTTTCAGGTTGGATAAAGCCCAATTTAATTCTGGGATTACTAACCCAAATTCCATATGTAATTTACAGAAGGTTCTTACTGCCATCAACTCACTGCTGGCAAGGCCTCAGCTGTTTACTATGTCCTATTTTGACCACTTCACTTAGAAATCACAAACAACACAAACCACACACAAAATCCCCTAAAAACAGAGAAAGTACAAGTAGAAAAACTAGAGGAAATTCTGAGGAGAACAAGAATTATGTCAGAGTCCAAAAGCCTGCTCTGTAAGAGAAGATTATATTGGAGAAGAGAATGACAAAAACCATGGTAACTTTTCCATATGTAATAGGTCAACATAAAGAGGTTACTGGCCATTTATTCACTATGGCTGCAATGAGGACAGGACAAGAAGAAATAAATCAGACATGGACAATTCATATCACAGAATAAATAAACCAGACTTCCTGCATGTAATCCTGAATGTCTTTAGCTCAAATTCAAGGGCTGCTTAAGACCAAAGCTTGAATCATGTGAAGCTAAAAAAGCTCTAAGAGAAACTCCTTCTTCTCTTGTGCACCCTGCATGCATTGTGGGAGTACAGAGGGGATCTCAGTATCTACTGGTGTGAAAGGTGTAAGAACAATTAAACACTCAAGTGACAAAAAGAACAGACTGGGGTTTGTGACTTGCTCAACACAATCAGTAAACCTCAAACAGCACCAGCAGAAGAGCCCACAGCTTTCTAATCTCCCTCTCAGTGTGTGTTTTCATTGCTGCCCAAGTCCTACCTTGGTGACAGTTTCCTTTTCTGCCCACAGTGACCTCACGGCCTCATAGGTCTGACGACTGGCACAAAGTAACTTCTTCCCTGTAACCTATTTTTTTAAGGAAAACATCATTTAGCAACAGGTTTGAAAATACAAAGACCATTCAAATGAAGTTAATCACGTCTGCATGAGAACATGCTTGACTCCGTACTAAGGCCTACTTTGTGCATACTTCCCTTATATCAAACAAATTGTAAATAATGTTTAAATTGGTAATAGGAATCCACAGGAAACATTTCCATGCTAAATTCACCTACTCCAAATGAAATCAAACCCTGATCAGCAAACAGTGTGCTGGCAATTTTGGCACAATAGATGGAGCACCAGGTTAAAGGATCCAAACTTGTCTCGCTGTGTTGGAAATGACCACAGATAAAACCAGAAACTCACCTTAGCAATGACCACTGACTGAGCTGGGTAACAAACAGAATATCCTACAGCAGTAAGTCCCAATGGATAAGCAATTTTCTTAAACCTAGAACCTGTACAAAGCCAAGTATTTTAAACAATTAGACAATAATGAAATGCAAACTAAGTAGCTGGAGACATTGATGTCCTGAAAGAGAAATAATCCCAAACTAGGTTTTCCAATATTGGGAAGAATGAGAAGAACAACTGTATCATTATTCTGTCTAGTCCTGCTCTGTCAGCTCTCACCAGCTTCTAACTGCAATCAAAAATGTTCCTTCAATTTACCAGGAAGGATTTTTTTTTAGTCACACAGGCTTTTGCCAATGTTTCAGGAGAGTATTCTGACCACTAAAACTGTTAAATGCTCCACATTCCACAGACCAATAATGAAAACAAGCAAACCCTACCTTTTCTTGCCAGCACTACCCCAGCCAGGCTTGACACTGTAACTACAGTGGCTTTGGGAAGAAAGTCTGGAGGGGGGTTGTTCAGGTAAACATAAGCATCTAAGAATTGGAAAAAAAAAAAGAAGACAAAAAAGAAGCAGGGCAATTCAATATTAGTAATTTTATTTCCCACATAAGAAATAAAGATGAAAATTTTGATTTTACCAAGAGTTAATATAGATGAAATGAGACAGGTATGTGACTTGCCTACCTTTTCCAAACTGGATGGAATCCATTACTCCATTTTTAACAAAGACAAAAACACTCTACAAGAAAAAAAAAAACCAAACCAGAAAGTAAAATCCCTGCAAAAGTAGCTATTCACATATATCTCAGCACAATGAGACAAAGAAACACTGTGAACTTTGAAAAACCCAAACCAGATCAGTGACCTTCATACAGAGGCTATGCAGGAAAACATATTTATATTTTTTAAACTCCCTTCAATTAATAATTATAAAATTAATAATAATAAATATTGTAATATAACAAAAATAATAATAAAAATTAATAATATTTTTTAAATCTCTAATGTAAGCTCCCTTTCAAAACAGACATCTCAGGAACTGTAGAGTAGGAAAATACCTGGATGCCAACTGTCTCGTATAAGAAAAATCAATCAATGTATAAAATACAATCTTCTCTTCCCTAGAGACTTTCCCAGGGGAACTGTTTGGAAGAGCAATACCGAATTTGTACCGCTAGAGGTCACTGCTACTCAGTGTCGGGAACTCTCAATGATTAATGGCACGAAAAAGTTCGGTACAGATTTGTAACAAGAGTATTGCAGTCACTGCAAGCAGTCACTGACATTTTCACAGACCAACAGAATCACAATTTATAGAAAATACAGGAAGACATTTTGAGTTTTTTGCTGTTTTCAAACATTAGGGCCTACTTTGTACGAGCAAAACACAAGCACAAAATCTCCTCCTGCCACCAGGCAGGGCGAAGCTGCTGTTTCCGGGCAGGTGGGAGAGCAGTGACAGGCACCACAGCTCCTCTGGCAGCCACACCCACACTAACAGAGCCGGGAGCTGTTTCTGATCACTGCTGAGGAACAGCCTGCTGCAAGGGCTACATGGGAGGCACTCCCTTGGTCTTTTTTGTCAGGTACTGCCCTTTAAAAGCAGCTCCTTTGTGGACTGCACCTGAAATGTCAGATTCCAAAAGGCCCTTACGTTCTGCCAAGAATTTACCGACATAACTGCCGCTGTGGAAGGAGGGCTCACTTTTCCATCCTAAATTATCTTATGCTAAGACAAGAAACTGCAAAAAGCCCCTCCAGGGGGAGGTAACCATTTTTTTCAGCGGTTCAGTGCAGTGCTGTGAGGCACTGCAGGAGAGGCTGGGTGCGGGCACTCCTTACCTGGCACCACCCAAAGTAGCGGCCCGTGGTCCGTCGCAGGGCCCCGAGCTGCTGCTGCAGGCGCCCGGGCTGCTCCTCGATGTACTTGGACTTCAGAGGGGGCGCGCAGTAAATGGGCAGCTGGAAACAAAGGCACAAAGGCACAAAGGCAGGGCTGTACAGCAGGGGGAGCTCGCTGATCCACGGCTGCTGCTCCTGAGGGGCTTTCAACCCTGCAAACCCTCAGCCTTCCCATTTCGGCAAAAAGCCTCTACACGGAATTCGGAACTTCTGGAGGGAGTTCCAAACTGAGTCAAGTGTGACTTCCCTCTTTACGAATGAAAACCGAAACAACTGCATAGTTCTAAGAAATAAATTCACTGAGTATAACAATATTTTATTCAGCAAAGACATGAGAAAGAATAATTACAATATGGATGTGTGTATTACTAGAAACTGCACATTAAGAAAGGATTCATCAGTAAGTATTCTATTTTCACCTTTTCTGAATTCATTTTTGAAAGACTGTAATAATGAAAATGAGACAAAACTTTCCTAATTTAGTATTGTAAGACTTTGTGTTTTATTTGAGCTATAGTGGTCAGTTGTTTATTATCACATAGTAGTTTGCTATGTATTTTAGTTACTGGGTAATATAATTCAATGGAAAGAGCTGCTATTCTGCAGATTTTTTTAGTATTATTTTAAAGACCAAGAAAGAGGAGGATTCATACCTGATCTGGCTTCACCAGCTGACCTTTTGACTCCTTTGCTGTTGCTGCATGTACAGTAACACATACAAATGGCAGCCCAGAAGAAACAGCTGCCAGCTTTGCCACCTGGGACAGAGAGATGAAAAAAGGGAGTCTTAATGCTGAAAATTTCTCTTGGGCTTGAGCAAATATGGGATTAAATGAGTCAGTTTAAAAACCTTTTTTAAGCATTATGCCTTTTAGAAATGTCTTTTGACTTACACAAGGATTTTCTCAAATTACAGTGGTAAAGAACAAGTTAAAAATCCCTGACCACAGTTTTATCTCTAAAATGCCAGGAAGAACTTTGTGTTCAAACACACACTGATGCTTCCATCACCTGTTAGGGTAAATTCAGATGTAATTTACTCAGCATGCAGGAACTCCATTTCTGAAGAATTACTAAAGAAAAACTATTTAAAACCTATCATAATTCAGATTGCTTATTTCAGTACAGCATGCTACTAGAAAAAGATACCAATTCTCATTAGACAGCAGAAGAAAAACTTAAATTAGAAGTGGCAGAGCATGAAAAAGTTGTATTATTCACTTAAAAAATATTTTTAAAAGTCATAATGGAGTTCTGTGCTCAGTGTAAAAGAGAAAGCTATACAGGGAATGATGGAAGTGGTCCAGCTCCTGAGTGACAGTAATTGCTTTACTTGTGGGTGCCTGCAGACAAACACATAAATGTTTAAAGATCCAAGGAAACAGGCTGTACTGGCCAACATTTACACTGGCACTGTTACTCCAAGGTTTCACTCTCTTCTGCTGAAATCACAAAGAACCTGAGTGAAAGCAAAAGCAACATCACCTTGATTGCACTAAAGAGGCTTCACTGCATGGAGCTGTTCCTCCTGTTCCTCACCTAATCATGAGGTGCACTAAAAAGACCTCAATTAGTTAAGTTGTTTCTAGTATTCGTTTATTGAAATTAGTTTTTTAAAGGTTACAAGCTGGAGCTGTGAAACCCCCTGGAATTACATGTTCAGCCAGTAGAATGATTCCAGAACATCAGCTGGTAACTGACTTACAAACAAATAAAAATCTTCTTTTTGATGAATCCAGGAAATTGCTTCAGCTACAAAAGCCAAGAGGCCAGGTGACATTTCTGGAGATGAATTCTGCACAGACACAGAGCTGAACACTGCCAGAAAGGAAGGTCCATGGCCACTATTAAAGTATTCCCTGTAACACCACTGCCATGTTCCTGACCTGCCACACCAATAACCTGAAGGATTTTTTTTCCCCCAGGCATAAAAAGCACACCAAAGACAAAGAGACATGGCATTATATTTAGAAAAAAGACTGAACAGCAATTATTTGCTGAAGAAATGCATTATATGCTCTCTAGCAGAAAATTGTTACAGCTATGCCTCTTAACAGCAGAACTGGAGTAATACCAATCAAAATACAACAATAAAACTGTCAAATGTACCTGGATAATTCTGGCTTTAAGTCTCTGCATTTCAAACAATCTGCTTCAAAGTGTTGGAATCTTATCAAGGATCAAAAATAGAGATTCTATTAAAAAAAAAAGTTAAAAAGCTACATCACTACAAAGAATTCACTATCTTCCACTCAAAAGATGCAAAATACAAACTACATTATAATAAAACTATATAGTTAATTTATGCTAATCTCCAAGGCATTACTTCCCTCTGAAAATACAAATTCTGTGTACTTGCTTCAAGAACTGAAGGCAGGAACTGCCTCAAAACAAATGTAATCAAAGGAGCGGAGTATATGCAAAAATCTAGGGATGATTTTATACATAAAAATGTATGAGTTCTCTATCAAAAAAACAGGAATCTACTAGGCAGGTTAAAATAAGATTAAAATTTAGCAGCTTCCTCACATAGTATTTTCCATGAAAAAATGTTAACTAAAGAATAACAAGTCGTAGGTTTATGACTTTCTCCTACCACTCAGATGTCTTGAGGTGGATCATAAAACTCTCTCACATAATTTTGGGGTTTTTTTCCCAGAAGTTACATGAGACATGATGATTGCCTGAAACTTGTAGGCAAAACCAGTATTCAGGTATGTATTTACAAATCTCTAATGACAAGCACCAAAAACCCACATGCAAGTGGAACAGAGCATCCTTCCACTTCACCTCAACTCACTGCTACTCCACGGATTTGGTTTTAATCTTGGTCTGCCAGGTGGTGACCCACAGAGAGTGAAATCTTAAGAAGAATAAAACCCTTATTAATCTTTCAAAGTAAACAGTAAAGAACACACATACAATTACATCACTTCACTAAAGGCACTGAATCATTCAGATTTGTGTACTAAGCCAAACTACTTCAAGATCACCCAATCACACAGCAAAGGCAAAGACAATTTCTTTTTCTATAACAAACTACGGTAAAATGCTTTATTTTAATTTCTTGGGCTGTTCTCGTTGGCATCACCCTTTTCTTCGCAGACATATACACATTTTAAATGCTTTAAAAAAGTAAATACGAAGACTCATGTGACAGCAACCTATTCATCAGTTTGACTGTGAACACTGGAAAACCTGTCTAAATATTTGTGAGAAAGCCTAGATCTTTACATGCACGTTTTTCTCTGTTTAAACACACTGTACTATTCCTACAAGAGACAGTTTAGATACTTGCAACCCTGTTAGCTCGGAACAGCGTCATTTTAACAGCCTTGTTTTGGTGATGTACAGCACCACTAGCGCTTTATCATGTTACTACCAAACTATCATCTCGATATTCCTCGAGTTGAAGGTGTTTCGGGGGCTGCGAGGAGATAGAGACTAACCAGAGAAGAAATACTGCTTTTATTCTCTGTTGCACAGTTTAACCACCTCTCGAAGCAGCTCCTTCCCCCTCAAGTCCCACACCACCACAGAGACCTCTCACTGCCCCACTCCTTCACCTGACCCCCGCTTCCGCGGCACCCGGGGCTCCTTCCCCCCAGCACCGCCGGAGNCGTACGGCGCGCGGGAAGGGCCGCGCCGGGCGGGGCCGAGGGGCCGGGGCGGGACCGTGCTCTGAGCGGGCGGGATCGCCCTCAGCCGGCATCGCCCCAAAGCGGGAAGAGAAAGTATCCCTCCGCCGGGATGGGGATCGCCTCAGCCGGTATCGCCCCAGAGCGGGCAGGGATGGTCCCCCCTCAGTCGGGATGGGGATCGCCCTCAGCCGGCATCGCCCCAAAGCGGGAAGGGAAAGTACCCCTCCGCCGGAGTGGGGATCGCCCTCAGCCGGCATCGCCCCAAAGCGGGAAGGGATGGTCCCCCTCCGGCGGGGTGGGGATCGCCTCAGCCGGCATCGCCCCAGAGCGGGCAGGGATGATCCCCCTCATCCGAGGCGGGATTGCTCTAAAGCGGGCAGGGACGGATCCCCCTTACGCGGGGCGAGATCGCCTTCAGCCGAGATAACCCCAAATCGGGCAGAGATCCGTCTCAGCCGACATCGCCCTAAGGGAGGCACGGCTCCCCCTCAGCTGGATCCTGCCCAGACCGGGCGGAATCCCCCTCAGCCGGGATCTCCCTCAGCCCCACAGCGATGCCCCTCAGCCCGCATCGCACTCAGAATACCTACACAAAATCCCCCATAAACACACAATCTAAGTGCAGATAATTCATTTATTGAAGTCCAAATTTACAACTGAAGTTTACAACTTTTTTTTTTTCCCCCCAAAACAAAAGCTTTGTTTGAATTTAGGAAGAATAAATGTTTTTGTTTTTGTTTTTGTTTTTTTAATAATGTACAGACTATATCTCTTAAATAAGTTAATATCTTTGAAAAAAGAGCAATATGTTCCTTTTTTTAATGTTGCAGTGCAACTTACAACTTACACGTCTGTGCAATGTACCATGAGGTATATGCCCAGTGAGCAACACACAGTGAAGTTTTCCATTCATAAATTTTCATTGTAGACACACAAAAAGTTAACAAGTTATTAATCTGTGATAGAAAAAACGCAGCCGGTTACAGTAATTCACACAGAACTCATCTGGAAAGAGGGAAAAAAGAAACCTAATGTTCATTGCCTATAGAAACTATTGGATCATCTCTCAACATAGACAAGTATAAAATTAAAAATACTGTTGTGAAACTGAAGAAATACTGTATTATCCAGGGGTTGAAACCTCGTTTGACCTGTATTAGTCTAGAACCATTGGTTTTCTCTCTGTAGCATCCATGAGCTGAGGGATTTACTGTGGTACCGATGGAGCATCTGCTCGTCAAAGCGTTAAGCACGATGGGCATTATAGAAAAGTTGCAGAATGCTCAAAAACTTCCAACTCCAGCATTTTCCCTGGCATGGACAGTGGTTTTCCATTGCCTCTCAGTTCATCTCCCAGCTGATTAGAAAAACAAGGCTGAAACATGGAAGATTACTCGTATTTGAAGCTTGACACTTCAAACTTCTCAAGATGGCTCTAAAATACTTATTTTTCTTAATGACAGAAAACATATATTTATTTAAGAAAGAATCATCCACAATATAACTTTGTGATAAATAACAGTTCTGCCTCTAATACATATATACATACTGCTTGTAAACAAAAATGCCCACAGGTCATGGAGTCTCCATGATTTTTATACAAGGCGCTATAGATTTTTATTTTTATTTTTATTTTGTTATTGAAAACAGTCCTAGTGAAAGTTTGGTTTATAACCTCCTATTGCTACAGAAACGGTAAGAATGTTTATATTTACAAAGAAACAAAGACCATGGAGACCCCATAGCGTTATTTGCCCAAGATTTGAAGTGGGTGGGGTTTGCAAAATACACGTTGGACAGGTTGAACACCAGCAGTACGATACTCCAGTGCTTTGGTACTTCAACCCCTGAATATACAAAGACATTACTACAGCCTACTTCACAGTTTAATGCAAGTAAAGTGCAAGCCATAGTACAAGGGTGTCATACATTTCCATACATGTAAGCGTTACCTAAAAAAGGCTCTATACAAGGTTTATTAGCTATTTAGTAACCTAGACAGAAGTCACCTATGGCCCAGCAATTAATGGTCTTACAAGGATATTGTCTTTGTAATACAGTATGTGTCAAATGTAAAAAGTTTATTAATACTAGTGCATTTCTCTTATATCCTAACCTGTTTTCTCATCAGATTTTTAAGCTGAAATCCTTGTTTCTCAGTAAAACAGAAGTCTTAACTGGTAACAGGGTCTTACTGGTGTTCTGGCCAGTGAACACGGTTTGCTAAGACCATTTGTTTCGTGGTTGCTAGTGAAAAAATGCAACAGTTAATATGTATAATGTGACATCCTTAGTTAATCTGTAGCACTCGGACAGACGCATTTACTGCCAGTAAAAAGATCTGTATTGATACCCTCACCAACGCCTGAGGATGAACAATATTCTAGAAATGTGAGGACAGAAGCTACAGGGCTTAGCTGGTCTAACAGCAGATTGTCGATGTATTTGACCATTTTTACAACATTGCTTTCTTTCAAATACTGCTCATACAGTGGCATTAATGCTTAAAGTCCCTAATTGTCACTTCTAACGCATGTATGTGCTCAATAAAAATAAAGATATATCTGTCTGGCCTGCATAAAGAGTGAATGTGGTTCTTTTCCTGAAGGCAGTTTCTGTCTGAATTATTGAAATACTTTTATTAAGAGGAGGTCCCAGTAGTATATCACCTATCTTCAAACCTGATAAAAGCTTAAACATTATTTAAAAACCTCCTTCTGGATGTGCAGAAGTGGTATAACCCCTAAAATGTAGAAAATAAGCTTAAAAAAATGTTTCTTTCTCTATTAGTTATGTCCAGAGTAGAGAGTCCCCACCCACACTAGAGTGGAACTGACCAGAAACACCACGTTTCGCTTGCATGTAATGGGAGCAAAGAAAATAACTATAAACATCAACTAAGAAAATACAACTTACTAGTTTTGGTTTAAATAGCCATGAAATTTCCATACATCAGCTGATATGGCTCAGGTGTGATTTTCAACTGGGATTTTCAGATCTGTGCCCACTTAACGCCCATTGAGAGCCTCAGCCACAGTGTGAATTCATCTGAGAGAGGAGAAGGAGGACCTTTCCCCACAGCATCTGCCTAGAAAACCTACCCCGAGCCTCAGCTTTAGTGGGGGGAACATTCTGGAAGAGAAAGAGCTTTTTAACACTGAATATAAATAAAGAGCTAATATTGCTTCTCCCTGTCTTTCCTGTTTTACCCCTTTCCTGTCCTAGTGGTGAATAAGCATCCTTTGGCAGCAGGGAAGGTGATGTGCTGTCTCAGTGGCCTAAGGCATGCTGTACACAGAAAATCTACTGGGGAAAACCTGTGTCTTCTGGCTGCCCTAAAAGCACCATCTCCCTACTGTGAAAACTGAGGAGAGAATAAAATCCTTTGTGAGACAAATCCGACAGTTACTTCTCTGGCATTAAATGTAGGGAAGCCGGGTGTGCCGTGAATGGGGTGCTGAAGCTGAGGCCCGGCGATGCAGACAGGCCTGCGCTCTGTTCCTGCAGGGATCGCTCTAGGACCGGTCTGGAGACAGTCAGAGTCTCTGCAGAGACACGAGGCCTGCTTGTGCTGACAAACTGAGTTTAAACTCTAATTTAATTGCCTCTGGTAACCTCTAGTTAAGGGGAGCTGACAGGCATTGCAGAGGGGCTGGTTTTGTTGTGTTGCATCATGCCTTAGCCAAGGGTCGTTTTACACAAACAATCTTTAAAGGACTTTGTTCCCCACTGCATGAAAAGTTTGTACAAACTGTTGGGGAATTATCACAGAATAGCTCTGCTGGCAGTGTCCCTTCCCAAGGACCATCAGCTCCCAGCTATATCACCCCAGTCACAAAAACTGCTATTTTTTGGCAGAAAAGAATGATTTTATCACCTTGGAAGACAGTAAGACCACATGAGGAAAGAATATGGCAAATAAGGTATGTGATAATTTTGGCCTGATTTACATTACTTGAGACAAAGATAAGAAGAATGTTCTTTGTTCTCCTCAGATTTGTGTTGAGTTAAACAATTTCTACCAGATCCTTCATTTTTCTCCCAGAAGTCCTATTAACATTTAAAGTGAAATCTCCTAAAGGTCAGCAGCAGAATTGTACAATTTTGGAGGAGGCTGAGCCCTTCCCAGAGCCACTATAAAGTACCTCCCTGAAAGGTACCTGTAACTGTCCTTCACAAGACCTTGGAGAAGGAGTGTTCTGGCCGGGCAGGCTGTAACTGCTGGGAGGAGTGAGAGCAGACTTAACTGGCCTTGTACAATTCTCTTCAACACTCATTTCTTTTTCCTTGCAAAAAGCCAGTGGAGCACTGCATTTCCAGCTCAAAAGGCAGCAGCCAAGAGTTGAATATACTGATAACACCCCCTCCCCCTTCCCTCCTCCTCCTCCTCCTTTGATTTTTGTTCGTGTCAATTACAGCAAGCTCAGGGTAGTTTTCACTTAAAATAATGAAACCAAGAAAAATGTCTGGGTTCTCTCAGGAAGTGATGCTGAGAGAGCTATTAAGACACTTTCAAAGATCTGACATGTCACTGAATACAGAACAGTATTGAAAAAGGAGGGGAATCAGTGGCTCAGGGGGAGCATT
This sequence comes from Notiomystis cincta, assembly GCA_013398075.1. Classification (NCBI taxonomy): domain Eukaryota; kingdom Metazoa; phylum Chordata; class Aves; order Passeriformes; family Notiomystidae; genus Notiomystis; species Notiomystis cincta. The sequence goes on along the minus strand of VZRX01015545.1, from coordinate 63,502 downwards.
AAATCAGTTGTAATGAAAAATAGCCAGTAACAAAAAGACTCAGCTTGTGGAGTGTCAGAGAAAGTCTATGGGCTGAGACATTTTACCTGCAGGAATTCTGAATGAAGACACTAACTTTAATAAGATGCAATGAAATAAAGCACATCCAAACAACACTTCCATGTTGTTGTGTATGTTAAAAAACAAGTTTTACCTGAGACTTCAGGCAGGAAAAATTAATAAATCTATTGTACAGGTGCTATTTATTCCCTTTGATGAACTCAACAACCAAGCCTTGTTTTTTCTTATTTAAAAATATGGCATCAAAACAACCACAACAATTCCAGCTGCCTTGTACAGAGCGTTTATGTACCTGTGGTCCAGGAGAATTGGACATATTTTAACACATAAGCAGGATTTGGTGCATGAATTTTTAAATCTAGTATCTGTATTGCACTTTGCATTCCAGTGAGTTCAAAGGTGGTAAAAGTCCAAATAATTGTGCTGTGGTGGCTGTGCACATTCCTCTCTGCAGTACATTTAGATTGGCATCTACATCCAGAAGGAAGAAACCGTGGCAGGGAGGGAAGGGCTGCAGGGGGGGTTGAGTCCATGTGCCAGGAGTATGAGAAGTTCTTGTGAAATGGCTTCCAAATGCCAGCTGACATTTGTGAAAGAATAAAGTCTTTGTATTGCTTAATTTAGCAATTAGATTTTGCTTGCTCCAAGGCACAAGCAATGACAGACAAATGGTTCAAACTTTTCTCCCAGTTAATCTTAAGCCCATTAGAGGGAATTTCTCCAGTGTATCTCATCTCATTTCATCTAATGAATCTCCTGGACAATTTATTTGGCCTATTCAGTGCAAATCACATTTCCTGAGAGCTGCTCTGCAAGAGCAGAATGCAGACTCACAATTCCAAGGATTTCAGAAATGATGATCTCATGACACTGAAGGATTTTTAAAGATAAGCTGAGTGAAAGTGTGAACCCTCAACTATTTATCTCATCCACTCATATTTCAGAAATTGTATTTAAACTTAAAACTGAGATAATCTATTTTCCCTACTACTTGTCTTATTTCTGAGAAATCTATCTTCCAATTATGTTTATAATTTTCAGCTGTAGTATTCTCTGTTTACTTGTGACTTCACTGAATATGCTCAGTTCTGTCTTGAGTGACAATACAGTGGCATTTGAAATCCTTTTGGAAAGCTATTTGAAAATAATATAGATTTTTTCATTATGAAAGCACAAACCATCTTTTGGGTTTGAAACAATAGGCATATTTAAATTTCTTTAGGAATGTAGATAATTCAGTCTATGTAACTATTTTTGTGACCATCCATCACTGCTTGCATGTATAATATAAGTTAATTTCTAAATGGATTCCTTAATTTACGTTGCTGCTCACTGAAAATGAAGGAATGAAATTAAGACTGGAAAGAAGGGAGGAGGCAAAGGAAAGGTGTTTTTAATTTTGTCTTTGTTTCTCACTATGCAATTGTAGTTTAAATCATTAATAAATGAATTTTCCCCAAGTCAGGTTTGTTTTGCCTATGATAACCATTAGCACATGATCTCTCTGTCTTTATCTCAACCCAGGAGCTTTTCCATGACATTTTTGCCCCTGTCCAGCCAAGGTCAGTCCTCCTCAGCTGCTCCATGGAGATAGAACCAAACACTCAGAACACCTTCACCTGGGTCTGGCTTTGGGAATGATGAAATCTCTTCCTGGATACTGGGACCTCACTGAGATAACATTTTTTCCTATATTATACTGAACTGCATGGATTTTACAGCCCTTGATGGATGAGAGACAATTAGGTTTGTCTTGTGAAAAAATCATCAGTGGATTTGTTTCAGTGGAATCTGTTTCAGTGAAATGACATCAGCTGTATTCACATCCCTTCGTTCTGCCCTCTAGAGCTATTCTAGCAAGCAGAGTCAAAGCAAACTGTGAATGTCTTTGAAATCTATGTTCAGTAGCATTCAGAGCAATCTTTTCTTCCCCCCCAAGAATACAAGTATTTTCCCCAAAATCTGATTCTTACAAACCGTTCTCACCCAGGCAAGGAAGTGAAATACACTGCGTGACTTGTGTGTCTTCCCAAACCAATCAATACAGATTGGTTTTCGAATGATGTTTTGAATAACTTCACCCACTTGAAATGTACTGCTAGCAGTTAAAAATTATTGCCAGACATTACATAATTTTGAATAATTAACTCAGCTATAGATGTCAGTCTATCACAGAATGTAATTAATTAGTTCAGGAGGTGTTTTTAGCTTCGTTCTTACGCTTTTTTGAATTTTGTGACTCACAGTCATGTGTCACTTAAATTCACAGTGAAGAAACGATGAAAACCTGCAGTATGTACCTTACTCAGTGCAGATGTTTGTTTTTTTCTTTCACCATGAAATACTTCAAATTCTATTAAAACCAGTTTAAGTTGCAGCATTAGTGAACAACCAATATTGTTCTACTCGTATCTTACCTCTGTGCCACACCTGCTTGCTCGTGTTCCTTCGTTTAAAGGCAGGCACAGCACGTTACAAACACAGTATTTAAATGGCATGTACAGAGTGCCCATAGGGCCAGACTGGGATCTATTTCTTAGATGTACAGTGTACATTTTAAGGCACACTATAGGGATTGAGTTTATATTTTGATAACTCTGTCCTTTTATTTGCAAAGATGGTCACTACCTGGAAATGTTGCAAAAATAAATGTTCATCTCTAAGAGTGGCCAATGTATTTATGTCTTCATTTTTATACTTTTTCTCAAGAAAAAGTGTGTGAAAATGTGAACTTTAGGGCATTTTAAAAGGAAATGTCAACTACCATGTTACATTTTATATACATAGATATGTGTTTATATATATCTAAATATATAAAATGATTGTAGGAGCTCATACTATAAGCTGAGTTTTACTACAGTACTTTAAATATACTGGTATTTATTTTCAGTTACACTTCTGCACCACTTCTTTCTAATGCAGAGCTTGATACGGACATTGGTTGATAATAGCAAACAAAAAAAATTCATAAAGAATATTATTGTCTTATCATGCAATGTAGTAGGCATCCTGTGGCACTATTCTTACCCAAGTATTTACAGCACTGCTGAGTGCCTTAGCAATAAATACTCCAGTGTTTGTCTGACTGCATCTTTCAGGGCACCCAGCAGCAGCTCAGGCTGAGGCTCCTGTCACACGTGAGTCTCGATGAAGGAGTGCGTGTGTGTCAGCATTGGGGCCGAGCTTGCCAGTTCAGAGGCTCCGTTTTGAGACTTCCCAGCAGCACTGTACTCACAAATGTCCAGGAAAAACTCATAGTTCTTTAATTTCCAATCTTTGAACTTCTTGGATGTTAAGTTGGGATCATCCAGAAGGCTGTTGATAACTGTGAGGTCCCCTTCCTTTGCCTGGCAAATTCCAGAAAGACAGAGGACATGTCAAAACGATATTAGTATTTCAGCACCTTATTTTTTCTTTCACTTCAATGCCAAGTGCCAGGGAAACTACAATGGAAACTTTAATATTTCTCTAAATTCAGGAACTATTACAGCATAAACTGTTTGACAGCTCAGTCTGTGGCATGTGCTGCAACTTGCCTACACAGAGTGCTGAACAATCTTTTTTTCCTTAAGCTGGGATGTGTTTGCTTTCAAGGATTTCCAGTTTCTTTGAAACTTAATTTTAAAGCTACAAAAAGCATTAATAATAGAAATGTAAAGAGATTAAGGACATGCAGTGACATTAAGGACAAGGGGGAATGGCTTCAGACTGCCAGAGGGCAGGGTTAGCTGCGATACTGGGGAGAAATTCTTCCCTGTGAGGGTGGGCAGGCCCTGGCACAGGGTGCCCAGAGAAGCTGTGGCTGCCCCTGGATCCCTGGAAGTGTCCAAGGCCAGGTTGGAGGGGGCTTGGAGCAACCTGGGACAGTGAGAGGTGTCCCTGCCATGGCAGGGGTGGAACTGGTCTTTCAGGTCCCTTCAACCCAAACCATTCTGTGATTCCACAATTTGACTTTTCCTAATTTATATTCCTTACCCACAAAATCAGTGATAAAGCCTTACTTTTAAAGTGCTCTTGAGGACTCGGATGTGGTGCAGCTTTTCATTGATCACGGGGTCGTTACATCGCTTCACGAAAGACTTGCGGAACTCCTGCTTGGTGGAGGGACGCTGCTCTCCGAACGCCGACAGACTGGCTTCTTCCAGAGTCCTGTAGAGCTCCTGCAGACCATCTGTGATTTCTTCAATTTCTTTTATGTTTTCTGCAAGAAAAGAAAGAAACCTAATGACAAACCTGATCATTCAGATGAAGCCTGTAAAACCAGCAAAACTCCAACTTCAATACTATATTAACCTATTACTCAGTTCTCCAATGTTTGTTTTGGTGAGACAAGAACATTTGGATCAGCCCAAAGCACAGTTTTTACAAATGCTGCATCCTGGCATTTCAACTACAAACTCCCGTGTCTGCCAACATTCAGCAGTTCAGCCACAAAATCCTTGCTGAGAATAGTGGCAATACCGCTCTGGATTTTGATGGCAGCAAAGCAGGTGAGAACCTCTCCCAGATCTTACCTTCTGCACAGAAACTATTGTGCCTTCTAATAGGAACCTTCTCTTCCAGACTGTCATCGGTGCCCTCGATGGACTTCACGCGTCCCTTGCCCCGGACGTCCCTGTTTCGGGGCAGGCTTTGGCTGCGCTGTTTCTGGGGCCGGCCGTGGGAGCCGTGTCCCCTCGGACATTCCACCAGCGGAAAAGGCCCGTCCTGCTCGAAATTGTGCCGCCTCTGCACGGGCAGCGTGGCCTGTCTCCGTCTGTCCGGGGACGTGCCGGGCCGGCCGCTCGCGTACTCCGCCTCCGGAGGCACAGTCTGAAGGAAATGCAGCCCTGAACTGGTTAAGGGGGTCTCTATGAGGTCCTGCCACGAGCGCCGCTCTCGGTAGGGAGGCCTGCACCCCGAGGAGTGCGTGCTGCCTGCCACGTCCTGCCGCGCCTCCTCGGCAGAAGAGTGCGAATACGTTGATTCGCTGGAGAAGTGGCGACCTTGTTTGGCTTCGGGGAAAGGACTGGAAGAATTCACCTGCAAAGATACAAAAACATCTGCCCATGAGACAGTGTTTTGAGCAGACCCAGGGAAATGACTGCAGTTAAAACACTATGTGGTGTCTAGTAATCAGATGGACTGATGGGTTTGATTGGTCATAACATGAACCACTGTAAACAGAAGAGAATTAGCAGTGACAACTTTTATACAAGTGCTTTTAACCACTCCCTATTCTTGTTTTGCACATTCTCTGCCCACAAGCAGCTCCTGATGGAAAGAACAGTGTCACCCTGGTGCTGGTTTCCTGAAGACCTGTCCAGCTTACACTCAGTCCAGCTGAGGACAGTGTAAGTCTCCAAAAGAAACTTTAATTAGATTTCCTTTCTTTTTTTAGGGGCCAAACAGAAAAAAAAAAAAAGACGAAAAACAAACCCAAACAACAAAAACTTCAGCACCCAGGAAGATTTTTGGCTGGGGGACTGTTGAACTTGTGCAACGATTTGAATGAATTCTCTTGGGTCTGTGTATAAATTTAATTCAAAACAAAGACAAAGGCAAAAATGTGGAAAAACAAAAAGGGAGGGGCTTAACCTGTATCCCAGTTGATAAAACAGCATCACATGGGTGAAAAGCAGTCTGAACTTCACCCATGTGATGCTGTTGTCTCAGTCACTCTTTCTTTGGTTCTGGCTGTGTGAGGATCATGTCATTCACGCTGAAGAAAAATCTGAAAGAAAAATAGAGAACAGTCCTATCTGTGCTTAGAATCATAGAATAATTATCATAACTGCCTGTGGTTTGGCTAATAGAAATGTTCTATTTGCAATACTCTCATTACCATGGAATTGTACACAATCTTGTAAAAAACCCCTTTCCTAGAAAGATTTGTTCTTCAAAAAAGAACTAAAACATGATTACTGCGTGAATGTGAGCTGATCTTAATCTCTAGCATCCAGTATCCAATATTCATAATTGAAAACCAGTCTCAATTGATACAAACTATCCCATCCACCACATTCTTTTCATATTCTGCAGTGAGGGTAAAATTTGAATATTCTGTTCCTATTATGATGTATAGTTTCACCAATCCTACCAAAAAAGGTCATATTTCCACTCTGGTGACAGATCTGTGTCAGGACGCCTTTACCTCTCCTTCCTTTCTAACTGATTTGCTATGGAAAAATCCAGGTCTTGGCTCATGTGGAACAGCAGTAATTTCATTTTTGCAGTCACATCTGGCTTTGTTCCGCCACCTTTATGGTATTTAAATATCCCAGAACAAGAGCAAGTCAAGGCACAGGGGTGTTTTTGGTGACCTGCGGTCACAGGCAGAGCGTGGACTCACTGAGGGCGTTCGGTGGTAGGAGTCACAGAGCGCGGAGGAGCCCTCCTGCTTCAGGGTGAGCGAGCCATCGATGTCGTCCTGATCGCTTTCACTCCAGTAATCTGCTGGCAAAGCATTCCGTGTTTCACTCGGGTGCTCCTCCACAAGAAAGCAAATCCCACCTTTTAACAGCATCTCTCCAGGGCAAGGTAAACATTCCCCAGCCACCTGCAGGGCTTGGCAGCCGCTCAGGAAGGGGCTGGGGGAAAGGTGTGGCTCCTCACACACACAGAGAGTGCAGGAACCTCCCAGTGCTGTAGGGAAGTGTTACACAAGGCAGCCTGGGCACCTGACTCCCACTGCACATAAAACCAGCTGCTGGTCACAGGCTTTCAGAGACAGACCTCGTTCCAAACACTGAAGTAGAGCCAAGCCTGAACACTTAATTTAATTGGGCATAACAGGTTGCACTGTGGGCGATGGGGAAAGGGCAAGGCTGGTGCCTGAGCTCAGGAGGTGCAAACCACTATTGCTGAGGCACACACTGCCCTAAATCTGTGGTGGCATCCCTGAGGGCTGGGACATCACACCTCACCCTGAACCCCACATTCTCTTTATCACTAATTTGAAATAGTTCTTAAAATTACTGCTCAGGATTTTATTTTCTATGGTGGTGGCACCAACCGGTGTAGTTCTTCAAGGAAATGTATTCTTATCAAAATTGATATTTGATAAGTTACAGCCGTATGTTGATAAGAAGTCAGTTATGACCTCTCCAACTTTGTTGAAATACTGAACAGATTTGTACTGTCTGCTCTCCTAGTTATAATCACTGAAGCATTACCTTCATCTGGGTGAATATCCTTGTCATCAGGTGTGTAACCAATTGCTGCGAGACCCAAACGATTCATCCATCTAATGGAATGATAAAAATGAGGAAGAGAGGTATTTAAAAGGAACATCTCATTTGAATCTGAAGGCATCCACGTTCTTATCATCTGGAAAAGTCAGACACAACACCTAATGCAAAAAGGCTGTTAAATCCACAATTCAGATCTGTTGGCTGGTTAATAAATGGGAGTGAAGGATTTATCACATTTATTCCAATTGCTACTTCCATTTATTTCAAGAACTTGCCTGAATTGCCAAAACACTAGAAAATAAAATACAATTATGATAATTATTGTCTGAAAACCTGTGTTAGGAAATAACTTGTATTAAATGTGCGTCCTCAGAAAGCTAAAGCAGCCTATGGCAGTTTGGTTACTTGCTAGTCTGGATTCACAATGCTGGTGATACAAACATTTCGTCTTTTGAGCTGTGATATCAACATTATTTTCCATTAATTTGTTCAATACAGATTTTTGGATTTCTAAAACAAGACGTGGTAAATTGCAAGAAATTCAATATTTGCATTTGGCATTGGATGTGCTGGTTTCTTCCTTTGTCCCCAAATTATTTAGTTTGAAAGAAAATAAGATTCTCTACTTCATTAAGAATATATTATAGTTTATTTCGGGGAAAATACCTTTTGAGTTTTCTTTACATAAAATTACTGGATTTTTATACAATATATAATCGAAAAACTAGGAAAAAAGGAGATTTACACAGAGGGAAAAGTCACTTCTTAATGTTCAGCAAATGGAAAATCAAGAATTATCTTATTTTCCTCAACAAGGAGATATAACCAAAGAATAATGCCCTAATAGTGACATCTATAGTACCTGGGATGTTTTTAACCATTCCCTTACTCGCTGACTAAAGATTTCATTATGTCATTAATTTCCCAGAATGTTGATGTGATAGTTTATCTAGAAGCATCACTTTTTTCCGTTTTGAACATTTGCAGCATCAAATTTGTTACTAATTATGTTCTTGGTTAATGAATGTTATAATGGCAAAAGCATCTTTCACAGGCCTCAAGTCAGACATCAGCAAACGGTACACGTAATATCAAGAGGACAAGTTGTTTTGCAGATTAAAACAAGAAAACTGTTCAGTGTCATTCTTTCCCACTTGTACTAGAAGAGAAAAGAAGCCCTTAAGGACATTTGTGACTGTAACTGTCCAGGAGAGTGTTGGTGGGAGATGGGAGGCACAGCGAGGAGGCAGAAAATGAGGGAAGAGCGAACTCTCCACTAAAAATAGCGCAGGGTTCAGCACTATCGATCTGCCGTTCTCGCGGCTCCGCAGCGGCTCCGAGCAATGATCTTCCTCTGGAATATCGGCTGCAGCACTGACTCACTGCACAGCCTGCAGCAGAGCCCCCACACGTCTCACGGCTTTCCTAAGTAGCCGGGGGGACAACAACGTTTACTTCTTACAGGGAGTCACGAGAGGGCTTAATTTACTTGCAAAACAAGGAAAATAAACAATTGTACAGTTGTATTGCTTTGCCTCTCAGTATTAAGCCAGAAGTGAGCTAACTGGAGATGAAAATGGCAATGATGATTAGTTTTCCCAAACACCAACTGCAGGGTTAGGACTGCTTACAGCCGTTGTTTGCATCAGCACGTCAATAACTCATCTTTATCATGAGGGAAGTACATTTAAAATGGATTAACAGATTTACAGAAGAGCTTTTGCACAGTGCTCACCAGCAGCATTTCCCTCAGCACACGACACCTTGGTCGCCCTGCATTTGCTTCCCTTGCAAGGCAGATCCTTTACTGCAGGGATGGCAATGACATCATTCCCTGCTCATTATCAAGCCTTTGTATTCACCAGTTTTCCATCAGTTGTTCCCCAATTTCTAAACTCATTAGCACTGGAGCAAAATAGTTTTAGTCATACTTTGCCATATGCCTTTGGCAATTAAGCAGGATGGCTCAGTGCCTTCAACTGAGGTTCTGCTTAAGCATCAACAATAAATTAGGACTAATTACCATTTTCCAAGTTAAAACAGACTCAGCCATTTGTGTGGTCAGTGCATGGAAATTTATATTGTCTTAAATTTCTTGCAAAATTTCTTTCGTTGCTCATTGCTAATTTGAGGGTCTCAGATCTTGGAAGCAAATACAGACACCAGTTGAAGTGTTAGGATTAACCTTCCAGAGCACAGGGATGTTCTGAGGATACCCAGAGTATCAGCTTTACACAGATGGCCTCAATGGCCAAATCTGGAATTAGCTGAAGTTAATCTTCCTTCTCTAAGGCTGCTCAGGCTTTTCTCTTCCAAAGGCCAAGATCATCCCCAGCTACAGCTACAAGGACTTTCTTACCTCATTTACCACAATTCAGAGTCAGCTCTTTGTCAAGCCAACATAAAGGGTTATCTGATGACATTCAGTGGCTTATCATGATACAATCTCTTCTGATAAAAGAACTAGAATCTCCATTTTAGGTTTTGTGTTTTTAAAAAAGGCATGAGTGAATGTTTTTGAGGTTAATCAGGAGGTATACAACTGGTGAGATTGCAGCTCATTTTCTTGCAGTTAATTTTTTTTTTTCCCAAGGAAATGCAAACTCAGTTCAAAAGGAACTCTGCATAAACTTGATGAATTTCCTTGATGAGCAAACCACTTCCATTTTTCAGAAAACCGCAGTCAAGGTTATGAAAAGCTCTTTGTAGGAGCTTGGAAAGGCAGGCAGCTGGTTCTGAACTCTGCCCTGAGTGCCCCGTGGGCAAAGGTTGGGTTCCAGGCAGGCACTGGAAGCTCCTGTCAGAGCTGGACTTCCCGAGGGATGGAGGGGGCTCATCCCACCGAGGCTCAGGCACTGCAGGGCTCCGTGTGCTGCACCTGGCCAGCACAACCCCAGGGGGAGCTGCACCCTTAATTTGGTTTGTGGAGCTGTGCCCCAACAGCTCTGGGACCTCCCGTGGGCAGGAGGGAGCTGGGCTGCCCTGCACCTTTGGGATCTCACGTGCACATCCCTGCGCCTCGACCCCGAGGCAGAAACCTGGACTCCCTCCCACCAAATCCTGCCTTTTCACTTGGATCATTTCAACAACTCCTTCCTGTTGATAATTAAACAACTTAACTGAGTTTAACTCAGTTTCACTGGGTTGAGGCCACCCAAGAGAGCACGGGGTTTGCATTCTAGATGGAAACTGTGTTGACATGGAGCAGCACAAAATATCCCAGGGATCCTCTGCCACAACATTTCACCTGCAGTAAACCGGGATTGTACAAATCCCCACAAGACATAATCACTGTCTTCCAAGGCACGTTGTAACAACCTACAGGGGACCAAGAAGTGGGTTAATTGTTTTTTATTGCCTGTTCTCCAGTGAACCAAAGGCAGGGAAAGGTGAGCCTCGAGTAAAGTCATCGAAATGCACAAGGAAGTTCTGTACTTTGTCTCAATTAAATTCTAAATAAATCAGACTTGGCTTTAATTAATTCTGTTGGTTACAAACAGGCACTGTTCTCGTTGCTTTGGGATAAAATAGAGCTGCCCGGTAGTATTTGAGTTAAATTTACTGAGATAATGCTGGTTATTACCCAGGGATTACAGCCCAGGGCCCCTTCTGAGAGCCTGGCTCTGCCGCAGGCCCGGGCTCTGATGAGTGAAGGCACCAGGGCAGTGAGGAACCGAGGAGCTGCTGCCGGAGCCAGAGCCTGCTGCTGAAGGGTGAACCACGCCTGGAACGCCCCGAGCTGGCCGGAGCTGGGAGAACATTTCTGACAGGAGCACTGGGAGAAATTAGAGCAGCACAAAGTGGGAAACAATTGCACTTTGCTTTGCTCTCCTAACACTGTATTACAAACAAGAATATGCCTTTCCACAATGCACTAATGAATAAATTTCTGTTTCCTGGCTGTTGTAGTTTACTCCTGCTGAGCCAGCCCAAGGTCACTGGAAGGTTCTGGCAGTGAAGGCAGTGAAAGTTTCCACAGTGGCATCACACTCACCTCCTTGGCTGTTCCTTTCTACAGTCCAGAGTGAAAAAGCACAAATAAAAAAAAATAAACCAACTTGGACAATCTCAGTTGTCATAAATTTGAGAGAACTATTTTGTTTAGTGTAGGAGAATGAAAACCAAGGGCAAGAGGACAACCTTTTTTTCCCTCCCTATAAAAAATGGTCGAAAAGTTACAATTTTTAGATTATAGCTAGAACTGTTCCATAAATCCATGGAGAACAGGTGAGGAAGAAATGAGTTTCTGTGGCTCAGAAAAGTTTTATTTCCTAATATCCTCACTTACTGCACATACCAGGTAGCTGTTTGTAGAAGAAACTGTTTCGTTCAAATGAAAATATAAATAAATTTGAGAAAAAGTCCAACCACTTCCACTATTTCTCTCTGTTAAATGTTCCTTTAAAACTGAAGTCTATGAAATCCTGAGGCATTAACAGATAGAATAAATAAAATATATTTCCTGTCCTTGCATCTTTTCATCATTAATTCTTGCCCTTGTACATCACCTCAGCTTTGTGTTAGAAATGTTTCAGTGCAGAAATAGTTTTTCTTCTTTCTTGAGATTGCATCTGCATTTGAGATTATTTGGTTAAAAGGAAAAACTAGAACTAAATTGGAAGTTAAATTTCACTTGAACCAAGCTGTCTTTAAGTCTATTAAAATAGAGATTCCCTTGAAGCATTTATTTCCTACACAGAATTTATTCAGTGCAGTTTGTATTTAATTTCTGATCAAAAGCTCTGTATTATATTTTTTTACGTCAGTGGGATAATCAGATTCAAGATTCACAGTAAAATTCTTTGCAATACAGAATTAGATTTAAAAATTGATTTTTGTACTTGTTATACTGACTCCTCTGACCAGTCTTTCTTTCTGAACACCTGAAAAATCAGTGCATTTCCCATTTGGCTTCCTAAAGTCCATTATTTTCACTATTTTTTATGATTATGCAGGTAATATATTCCTGTGAGAGAATAAAGGGTGCAGGAGAGGGCTGGCTGAAATGATGCCTTGATTTTCCTCCACACAGAAGAAGCCCCAAACCATCTCCTGGTGAAATTTAGCACCGAGCAGATCCTTCCCCATAAGCTCATCTCTCCCAGTGTATCAGCCCTCAGCAGCCTCTGCTTCTGCTGTTTCATTTGTCACAGTTACTGGCATTTGCTAAGCAAAATCATTCATGGGATAAACTCTGAGTACTCTCTGATTTGATAATTTGACATGACTGTTGATCTTGTTTCATGCATTGTCTTCTTAGATTTGTCAGGCTGGAAAATAGGAAAAAAGCCCAAGACAGCTTAAGAATTGACAAGTGAACCAATCTGTGCCCTCTTTGCATGTGCATCTACTTCATGCACTTGATGGGATTTTTTTTATTCTTAATTTTTTAACCTTGTCAAACAAATGCACAGTTATGCCTCTGCACTCAGAAGTCTGGTTTGGTGTGGAGGTTGTTTGTTTTTTGTTTTCCCCAGTGGGTAATAGACAAAAGAAATTTGCTGCTTTTGTAGCAAATAAATGACCCTTCTGGTACCAGCATTTTACAAATATAGTTGTGTATCACAGAGAATAAAAGCACACAATAACTGGTGGGTTGTTATTTGATACAGAACCAATAATAAACCCTAAGGAAATCTACCAAAACCGTCATGTAAACTCACTCAACTGGAATTTCTCTTTACTCACTTAGTCAAATTTTACCCCTTTCATCACCAGATGACTGGCCCAGAAAAAAGCTCTGGAGAATGAAAACTTTCCTTACAAGCAAGAGAACTGAGTTTAGCATGGCCTAAAGTGGGGAGGGGGTTTAGAGGGGAACTTTTTAAAGAAATGGGATGATTTACTTGTGAAATTGTGTAATTCTGCTTCCATGTAGTTTTTTAAAAATCAGCTCAAATAGGCCCAGCAATGCTGTTAAATCTCTGGCTATTGCATTAGGATGTTACTCATTTCTATTGCTAAATCTTCCAATTTGGCAGAGTTAACTCAGTATCTCCAGCATAAGGTCACAACCTGGGCTGTGCCCCTGCCTTCATGCAGAGGAGCAGGGCTGGAATCCCTGCATCTGCTCTGAGAAACGCAGCTGAACTCTCTGGCTCCCAGAAGAACTCTCTCAATTCACACTGGTACTATCTGCAGCAGGATGTGATTAAGTTCATTTAGTAATCTAAGCCAGTGCAGAAAGCCAGTGCACATCCTGCCTCCTGCACGAGGGAGGGAGGAGCTCCCCCGATGCCGATTTGGATAATCACAGTCGTGCACAGCAAACCCCATCAGCCCGTGGGGCTCCAGCTGAATGAGAGGGAAATGGTACTTCACAAGTCTAGAGTAAATCAGTCAGCAGTTGTGGAAAGGAGTCAGGTGACTTGCCCAGGAAAGGAGATCTGGACTATTCCAGCTCACTCCTAGGAATTCCTGGTGCAGTATTTTCCCCTGCCAGAGCACAGCAGCTCCACCCTCACCCTGTTCACTCCCACAAACATCGTGGTTTCAGCCAGTCCTTGGGGCCTGCTGCTAATTCTGATCAGAAAATTGTTTTACTTTGCTGCACTTAGGAGCTTTTATGTGAGAACCATAAATTAGAGAGCTGATGTGGCCTGGGGCACGGGTTTGAGACAAGTTTATGGGAACATAAAGGCAGAAGGGAAAACCTGCCCTTTATGTTTACTTACAGCACCATTGGGAGCCTCCAGTTCAGGGATTTCTGTTTGAAATGTACTTTTCATGTTCTGCAGAATTATCTCCTGGCTTTTCATCAGGTAAGGGGCTGAGGGCAAGAGCTCTGTAACAACTTACTCAGCTCTGTTGGATAAAGAACTGTTAAATTAGGCCAGACACATCTGACAATCTCCTGCTCACTTGGCCAGTTTAAGAGGCAAAATGTCTAATAGGGGCTCAGGGCTGAAATTTTTAGCAGCCAAGAGCTTTTCTTAGGTGTTAGTTTATATAAAGTGAAGACAAAGTACATAGAAATTGTAGAAGATGTGCTAATCCTGGCTCACCACCTGATTTGGCCAAGACCTGTCAAGGAGACCAACATGCCTGAAATTTAAGAGAGAAAACTGAATTAACTTCAGTAATAAACAGGATGATTTAGGGAAAGTCTTGAGTAACTCACTCCATATGTAAAAGTACATAGGAGACACCATAAAATTTGCTTATAATCAATAGAAATTTAGTTCAGAATACTTCAATTTTAAAACAGTTCTATTTTCAGAGAAATATTGTGCTACAATCTTTCAGGCCTTGGAAAATATAGGAGTGACGTCTATAAAAATCAATCATCATTCTGTTTCAGTAGCAACAATTTGCTGTATTTTTTGAATGAACACAAAAAATTCATGGGAGTTGTTAAAATTGCAAAGTTAACCCAGTTATTCAAATCAAATGTGATCAAATTACTCAGCCTAAAATAGAAACTTTTAAAAATTTAATATTTGGAGTCCATGATGAGATTGCAAATGCACTGCACTGCAGACTTCAATGGCATGTAAGTTTTAAATAAAGTCGATATTGTAAACCAACCGAATATTAAATTCAATGCTAATTAAAGCCATAAACAGGTTATGTGTGGTGTGGTAGGAGATGAAGCACTTCTGGGAAATAAGGCCTTTAACAAGCTTAGAGTACCAAGCTGGAGATGAGCTCATCAAGATCATTATTAATTCATTTCTAGGAACACAGCTCTGCTCATGTAAGACCTGACAAAACAGCACGAGCATGAATTTTGCAAACCTGGGTAACACAGCAGGCAAAACTCAGCCACAGCTGAGTGCCTCGTCTGCTACAGAATAATCCAGCCCTTCCCACTGGGGAAGGGCTCTTCCTTCAGCACTGAGGGCTTAAAGGCACATTAAAATATACCACAGTGGAAAAAAAAAGTAATAAAGGCAAATTTGAGGTAAGAAACTCTTAAAAGAGCTCTTAAAACAAAAGCTGGTGGCAAAGGCGGTTGGAGAAGGGATAAAATTCCCCACACAGTGAATGAAGAATGTTCCTTTCCATACCAGAACTTTCAGCATGAGAGATTTCCCCTTCCATCAGCAGGGAACATCCACTTAAATTCTGTGCTGAAAACAGGAGTGGGAGGTACCACACAAAGCATTTGCCCAATTTCCTCACATTTCAGAGTTAGCAATTCCATGGGAAGAGAGAGATTTGTAAAATCAGTATTTTAATCACATTTTTCATCTCTGAATCTCACTTCCTCATTTCAAATACCACACAGGATCTCTGGGAGAGGGAATTCCAGGAAGCCTGTGGAAGCTGCAGGGATGCCCAGGGATTTTACACAGGTAGCAGAGTTATCCATCATTTGGGTGGGGAGTGGATTCCAATTGCTCTGCAGGGACAGCATTGTGGAAGGGAAAATACTGCACAAAATACTTCAAGTAGAAGTTCACCCTTTGCCTCCTTCCATGGGAAGCAGACCCAGAAAGTCAGGAAAAATTCCAAAGTAAACGATGTGAAGGATGGTGTGGTTGGAAAAGCCACGCTGGCACCGTCCAGCTGCTCCTCTGCTCCAAGGCCTCATTGCCATGCAGGGCTCCCCATGGAAAAATCAATGGGTGTTGTAAAAGCAGCTGATGGAAGGCATGTCAAGGCTTCCTGGTTTTCCTTGACTCAGAACATTTTATATATAATTTATAGGTATGATCAATGGCACCTCAACAGGCAAGAGCTACCCCAGCAGCTGAAATCAAGGGAGAGCAGGCAGAGTTAAACCAGCCAAACATCTCCACTTCCCTATGTCCAAACTAACCTGAACCACTCCACAGAACTGAGCAATGAAATATTAACCACCTTGAAAAAATATCTTTCAGCAAACTTATCCCCTAGAAGTGTCTCACTCCTGGTAACTGAAGCTCATCATCCTCATCAGTGGAGGATGAACAGCCCTGAGCAGTTTCACTCCAGCCAGGCTCACACCCCAACAATTTCCTGAAGGGCTGGGTAAGCCAAGAGCAGAAACATTCAATATAACAATAATTTTTAGGCCCTAATATTCCAAAGGAAAAAACCCAGCTGCATCTGTCTTTCCAAGCTGGCAAACATTAAGAATGACTGTAAGTAAGAACATCTTAAAGTTTCAGTTATCTGTGCCAGGAAAGATTTAAGGCTTCCCAGTACAGTGACCTTGTCCCAGGTGTCCTTGTTCTTTCCACCTCAGCTGGGAATAAACAAATCTCTGATGTAACAGGAGAGGGAGGACATCTGACTCTGCCTTCTGGGATCTGAGGCCACATCCCACCTTCACCCAACCTCTGCCTTCACCACTGAATCACACAGGAGAAGCTGAGTAATTTGGGTTAGAAGAGCTCCCAGGAGGTGTCTGTCCCACGCCCACCCACAGCAGGGCCAGCTTTAATGTTGGATCAGGTTGTCCAGAGCTTTGTCCAGTAAGAAGTTTTGAACATCCTCCCAGCACACCCAAGGACATTTTAAAAGCTCACTGCAACACCAAAAATGGAACTTTGCTTGCCTCTGCTCTGTGTTGGGACAGTGATGTGGTGGATAAAACTAATTACTGTCAATTTTCATGTTATTCTTGGAATTGGAAGTGGGATATATAGATATACATATATACACACACACATATCCCACCAGCTGGGTGTACTCTGCATAAGCTTTGGTGTGGGTGCACTGTTTCATATACCAGAAACACTGATCCCACTAAGATTTCCAGCCTTTCCCAAGGGAGATAAACCTTAACCCCATTAGCAAAAGAAAAAATTCTAACTTCCCTTTGCAGAACTGAGACGTGTCATGGCAGGAAAAGTCAGCACAGTGAGCCACAAAATGTAAAGTATTTACTCAAATTAATGGAAGACTAATTCCTGAGAGCACCATGAGCCAGCATTCCATCAGTCTCCAGGAGAATATTCCTGTGTGAGATGAAATATTGAAGCACCAGGATAAAGAACATCCACAACAAAGAGGACACATAACTCACCTGTTCATCTCTTCAAGGCAGTCAGTTGCAAAGTAGAAGCTCTTTATTTTGGGGTGACATGCTTTGAAGGCACTATAAAAAGAGCAAAAAGAATAAAGAACACCTTTTCTTTCAAACAATTTGTCTACAAATACACCTGCTCTATGGTTCTTCAGCATATTACAGGTTTCACAGGCATTTGTAATCTTCACTCTGAATTTGCTGCCTAAATTTACAGAGATGGATTCCTCCTGATCTGATTTCATCTACATTTGTGAGCCTCGTACTTTGTAAAAATTTCAAAAGCCTTGAATGACTTAAAAAATAGAAATCCTTTTGATAACCACTGATATTCTACATCTAAAAAATTCTTGGGTGAATTTGAGAGTCTTATTGAGTATATTCAAGTACCTCTTAGTTGTATTCCAAAGATCAGCTAAAGGGATAAGTGTTTGATCCTCCCACCTCTTCTCATGTATTTAGATGACTGTTTTGTGTTCTACAAAAAGAAATACAGAGGGCTGCCAAGTCGAGCTAGAAATCACTGGGATAATAGATAATAATCAGATGGAATGGGTGATTATAGTTCACATAAAATGCTTTTTATTAATGCTTTTATGTGGTCTAATCCCTGAGCTCTCCCTCGGCTGAGCAGTTGAAAACTGTTAAGAACAATAATCACAGTTTTCACAAATTTTTTTGTGTGGGTATAATGAAAAGGAATTTTGCTATCAAGGAAACCAGAAGGTCCCAGCATTAAAGACTATTAATTTGATTAGCTGGCAAATGTTAAAAAAATGTCACACTATCATTCATAACATTTATGTTAAAATACTGACATTTATATGGTAATTACCAGATGTAAGAATTAGATTAGGAATCATTACACATGGAATTATGAAGAACCTGTGATGCAATGTTTCCACTATTCATAGTTTAAATGCAAATGGGTCTTTTATTAATTACTATGACTTACTGCAGTTTTCAAAGACAAGATGAAAGCTGGAGAAGCTTCACCTGGACACAGTGATTTTTTTAGATACATAATTAATACAAATGCATCCAGTAACAGCTTTCCTAACAGAAGTCCTACAGCAGAGTTGGATTTCTGTGCTGTTTCCTTTTCCATGAGATCAGGGATGTAAAGAGTAAGGTTATCTTTGCACAGAGGGTTATCATTAAATATTAAATTCCATAAAATGAGGCTGTAGAGGTATTTAAGTGTTGTTTTGGCTTCTGGACAGTGATAATTTCCACTGCAGAGCCTCACTGCCCTGGCTACTGGTACTTTGCAAATAAAAGCAGTGAGTGACTGTGAAATCCCACACAGGGATTCGTGGTGCCCACTAGATGGCACAGGCTTGTTATTTATCTCTCTTTTGATCATTATATAAACGCAATTTTAAGTATGCTCTGATCAAATTTATGCTTTCTTTTGACTGATTAGTATGATATGATTTTAGTGTCTTTTGCTTTTGATGTGGAACTTTTTAATCCCCCTGTGCCAGCTGAGTACCAGCAACTCCAACTGCTTCTATGGAAAGAGCTGTGGGAGAGAAAGGTGAGATAGTTTTGTGCATGCCTTTGGACACACGTGGATTAGAGCAGTGCATGGCTCATCTTCAATTACACAGAGATTAGCAAATACTGTACCTTCAACAGAAATTCCTCACAGCACTCATTTTTAATGCTCAGGATAGAAAATCATGACTAAACACTCCTGCATAGTTACACTGTTGGTCTGAACACCTGCACCTTCTCCTGCTCATGTCCCAGTGGGATTGGCTGGGATTGGAGAGGATTATGTGGTGGATCTAAAGATCCTAATCCTCTTGGCTAATCCTGAGAGAATATCACATGATGGGGTTTCTGCTTGTAAATAGGATTATTCTCCTAGACAGGAAATTTAAATACATACAGGCATTCAAATGCCAATATTGGGGTTTCAAGTCAATGATACAATGAGTCAAAGTTAGTGTGATAAACAGAGTTTAATTGGGCTCCACTGTGCTCTTGTAATGTGTAAAATCTATGATTAATGGGTCCTTTTCTAGTGGAAGGTGTCCCTACTTGTTCCAATCCAAACCAGGCTGTGATCCTGTGGTTATTAGAATATTACAGAATATTCTCACAGGAGCCCCACCTCAGTTAAGGCACAGAGAGGTGAAATCAGGAGTATGCAGCAGGTCAGGCACTGTCTGCAGGGTTCCTGGCTCGGCTGTTACAGAACTAGGGAATGTGTCACAAAATGCAAGAAGAGCAAGAACTTTGTCAGGGGTAAATCAGTGAAATGCTGCAGGTCTGGCTGCTTTTGCAGAGGAGTTCCCATGTGCCAGGTTCCTGCAAACAGCTCTGATTGGTTACTATATGAATGTTCCTTAAGATCTTTCTGCCTGATACGTGATAATTTCCTGAAAGTGTGAACATTAAAGCTGCAGTAATGTATTGCACTGTTCCATATCTGCAGACTGCAGAAAACAGATCTTTATTGCTCTGAAATGGGGATCCCAATTCTGTGTAAAATTGTGATTTAAGTGTATTGCAGATCTGTGTCAGGGCTGCAAAACAGGACAATAAATCCATCTTCATCTCCCTGCAGTGCCCCTAAGATGATCATTAGGGAAGTGTTTAGATACATTTCTAGCATTAGGAACTGGAGTCTCCAGGGAAACAATTTGAGATACATAAATATGAATAATTCAGAAGAATGATATCTATATATTTACATTCAGCTTGGTTTGGAGGGCCCCAGACTGGCTGCAGTGATCAAGATGTGGTGTAGTGAGTGCCAGTTTAAAGCATAATCCCTTCATCCATTGGCTGCAATCCAGTTATCACAGCCCAGGAAGTTTCTTCTCTGTGAGGGCCCACTGGTGGCTCCAGGGGGCTTTGCTGGCTGCAAAGACTGGCAAGTTCTTTTCCGAAGTAATAAAATTACTGAAACTGTAACAGTGAGGCTGTACCTTCGTGTCCACCTGCACTCCATCAATGACATCTGCACAGAGCTCTGCCTGCACACTTCCAGGATGAACTGCCAACACTGGGGCATAGCCTTGATAAATTTAAGACCCAAATTTGCATTAACTAGGCAATGAAAATTTTCACTAGGTGGAAATGGTTGAAGGTTCAGGCAAAGCACCAGCTGATAGGGATTAATTATACCTGTGGCTCAATTAATCTTTATACTTGGGGATCAGCATCATCATGGGGCATTATAACTATCAGTATCTTTGAAAAGAACATGATATTCGTGTCCTGCCACAGCATACAAACTCAAATAACTATGATTTCTCATACTATATGATCACTTTTGATCAGGAGGATGCAGGTGTTGCCTAAAAGTTTGCCAGTGCCAGTGCTGAAAACCTCCTTCCACAGGGACAAGGTCATTCCACGTCCAGCTATAGCCTGGGGAGCTGAACCAGCCTGAGATAATGCCACAGCTCCTGTAATAATCAGGGTACCTTCATTAAATGCATTACTGAGGCAAATCATCAAACCACACAGAATAATGCATTCAATTAGATATATTTTTGTGAAAGCTTTCTTAAGGCCATTCCATCACTGTGAGCCATGGACATCAGGAACAGCCAGGCTGGGGAGAACTTCCCATCTGACAGAACAGTGGGAGAGAGAAACCCATTAATTATCTCAGTAAGTCTTCAAATCCTTCAGTTTCAAAAGGGTTTGAACATTCCACATCAATAGCTCTGAAAGTAACAGAGATCTGAGGGGAAATCCAAACTGGGTTCCAAAATGTTCTTAGTTCTGCACGGGAGAGCTGGAGGAAAACTGACACTGGGATTTTGGCTTTTCAGTGGGATCAGGCAATGGAATCATGCTCACTCCTGTGCTTGTAGGACAGCCCAGAAGAGAGAGGAGAGGTAAATTCTTTCCAGGTGTGCTCCCAGGGACTGAGGCTGGGCACAGGCAGGACCCCATTCCCACATGCTGGAAATCCTGAATTCCACTGCACTCACTTGCAGGTGAAAGGTGAAACAGTGGCCAATGTAAGGTTTTTGTGATGGGGGAAATATATAAATGGTAGTCCATGAAAGAAGAAATCAGATGGAAATTCAGCTCAGGAAAAAAGGGAATATGTTATGAATGTCTTCATTATACTTTTACCTCTGGACCTGCCTCTTTCTGAAAGGATTCAAAGCCTGAAGGTTCTCAGCTTTCAGTGGTGTGCAAAGTTTAGTTAATCGGACTTTTCCCTGTGCTTATACCCTACAGAAATCCCTCTCTAAGCTCAGTTCTGAGGGATTGTGTTCTCATGCTTTGAGGAAAGCTCTGGAAGCTATTTCTAGCTGTGCACAATGACCTTCTGTTTGATCTTGGTTAATTCACTGAAATGTGTTAAGTGCTTTATATTCTAACAAAAGGGTATTATTTTTCCTGTATTTTTCTTCAGTATCATTATTAATATCTACTCATTGCTCTGAGGTATTTATAGTGCTCAGTTCATGTTTAATTTCTATAGTGATACCCTCAGCTGAAAGGAGAAATAGAAGTATAAATTGCACTATCTTGTACTTCTCTGACACAGTAATAACATCCTCAGACAAGAAGAGGCAACTGAAGAGGTTTGATTTTCTGATGAGCAGTCTCTATTGTAATTCATACCTTCAATATTTCTATTGCACGTGTGCTCAGAGTTGTAGGACTTTGTTTCCTCAGACCAAAACTGCATTTGGTCATTGGAAAAGCACAGGAAAAATCCAGGATGCTTAGTTAAACATAGGAAAGCATAGACAGAAGACAAATGCAAATAATTCTGGTGATACCAGCAAAGTGCTACTCTCAAAGCATTGGAATTGTTCTGTTAAACCTGTTGATTGCAATCCCAGCACTATCTGGGAGCAGATTCCAATGAGTGTTTGTTATTAAATATTCCTTAATTGTGGAAAGCTTATAATATACTTTTTAGTGGAGCAGAATGTAGAAGTAGCAATATGCACATAAGCAATAATGCAATGTTCATTTTACATATGGAACCTAAATATTTTAGCAGCTGAGAGCAACACAATGTTGGGTATGAAAAGCTTCCTCCATAAAAGAGAAAATTAAGATTATATTCACCATCCCCTGCCATGATACTTGTTATGCTATTTCCTATGGGAAAATATGGCCCTACTGAACCTAAGAAAGTTTTCTCTCTTTATTAAAGTATTCATTGCTTTTTGATTTACTTATTTAACTGAAGCTGTAACTGGACTATCTGGCAAGCTGACTGAAGAGTTATTCGATTCATTTTAATCCAGTAAATGGAATTTACATTACATTGCATCTTCTATAATAAAGAGAAATACTAAAGCTTAAGTGGATCTATGATGAGATATTTACAGATTTCAGGGGTTTTTTTCTCAGTAACTTCTTTTTCTGGACTTTGCAAGTGTTCAGTACTATGTATAGCAAACTTCCAAGAGCAATCCTTTATAAGCATAATTGACACTTTACTTACTGTTTTCGTCTGCATTCAATTGCTCTGTCTATCCTGAACTCGGGTAAACTAATGAATCCTTCTGCTTTTTCATCCTTTTGAATGAGAAAAAAAATATATTGAAGAAGAACATAGAATTAAAGAGGAGAGAAACGAGCAGCAGCTGTTTGGGTTTTATACAAAGAACATCTCCCCAGTCAAAGGGAACACTGAATATATTTTGCACAATCTGTTTTTGCCATGAAATGGATTCCATTCATCACACAACATCAATAACATTTATCAGGTGACTAAACTGGTAATTTCTCAAAGGAGGCACAGCCATCCTAATCCCCTTTTGCTGGAGATCACAGAAAACCTTTCAGGCCCACACACAGCCCCTGAACAGAGGAGAGCTCTCAGGTTCCTCATCATAAATCTGCATTTTAGAGCTGTTTGGTGGATGTCTCTCTTTAAAGTCACAGTTGTCAGACCATGTGCCCTGCTGACAGTCCCTGAGGAGATTCCTTGGCGAGGTCACCTCTGATTAAATGGAGAGGTAATAACCAGGAAATGAATCCTGTCACTTTTTGCTGCTTTTGAAGCAATTCAGCAGGAAAAGCAGGGAGACAGGTTAACACCAGGCAGGTTTCTGAGAGGGATTAACCAGGGCACAGTGAATTATGGCTTGGTTTGAGCCACAGCCTGAGCCAGGGGGACACAGCCAGTGCCCACCTGGCACTGGAAATGCCAAACCACACAAACCCTCTGGGCATTGACCACCACAGCCTGAGCAGCCCTGGCTTGGGCTGCAGAAAACCAAAAACTGAGCACAGCTTTGCTGCTGAACTCGTCCTCAGGGGGAAAGGGGGAGAGATGGAGCAGGAGATCAGCAACCAAAGCAGGCAGCAGAGTTCAGCTCTGGGCTGCTGCACACAAATGGAAGAGCAGCACTGAACCTTCTGCTTCTCCCCTCTGATATTTTCCCTACATTTATGCAGATTGCACCAGCACAGGCCCAGTGGTTTTCAGGAAAATTTCACCAAGAACAGCATTTTACACATGAGAAACTGCAAACTCCAGACTAATTCAGCAAAAAGCAAGAGGAACATCGATATAAAAATAACTTCTAGATAAAGAGATTTACAAATTCAGATTTTCACATCTGCTTCACATAATGCTTATCTAACACAAATGGTTACACTTTACACATCCCCCACAACTGAAAGTGAGTGTGAACACTGTGTTAGTCCAAATAAATCTGTGGAAAAGGATTAACTACAGACATATTCATTTCTTAAAGACTACCATGAACATCTGCTATTTTATTAAGCTTGAACATGGACTTGGAGACTTTAAAAAAGAACATGAATTAAAATATTTCCAGCCAGAGTACATCTAACTTGGCAAATAAAGTGGCAGTTCATCTGACCACGCAGTAAAAATAGACTTTAATAGTGAAAAGAATTATAAAGCTTTCATTTTTACTTTCTGCAGGCATGGTGTGTACTTACATTCTGGTTTGTGTACCAGTACAAGGAGGAATCCTTCAGAATGAACCAGTACTTTTTCCATTTCTGGGTGAAATATCCTTTGGCATCCTTTTTCTTCCAGAGCCAGCCCTCGCAGTCCCCGTGCCCCAGGTCCTTGCAGGAGATGCGCCTCCTGCTCACGCTGGACAGGGAACTCCCTGGGAGCACCACGGGGGACAGCAAGGAGAGGAGGGAAATGGGTTCATTTAAACTCACCACTGATTTTTAGTGATCATCCCATTCCAACCCCCCCGAGCCAAATCCTCTCCAGACTCGCAATGAACAATTTCCAAATCCAGCAGTGCCCTGCAGTTTTGGTTTCAGTGTGAACACGAAAGGGCCTGGTTTATGCAATGCTTTATTTCATCTCTAGAGGGTTTGCTCCTCTCAGGGCTGCATTTTTTTTCTGATTAAGATGGACAGCATCATTCCAAAGTAAAAATGTATTTATTTAGCCTCAGTCAGGGACTCAGAGTATGACACAATCTGGACACAGATGCAAACACTACTTTTTTCCATATATCTTCCCTTTAGCAGCAGAAACCCTGTCAAATTATGGGAATTTTTAAACCCATTTTTTATTAACAATAAAAAAGAAAGATGGTTCACTTCCATAAAAGTGAACATGCTTACATGATTTTTATCCTGAAGTAACAACAATATTTTAACTTTACAGAATCCTGTTAAAGGCACAGCACCAGAAATAGGGGTATTTTTTCTTGGTGTTATTTCAATGAATTCTAATTGAAAGGCTTAAATATTTAGAGTGCCTTGTAAATATTAATAAACCCAGTTTTTTAAATAAATATGGTATAATTTCTTTTCCTGAAGAAAAGCTCTGTAGGAAATTTCCTTAACATATCAGACTTTTTTATCTGTGAAAAATCAAGTTTATGATGCTACAAGAATTACATTTGTCCTACAGCTGTGAAACAGGGAAGAAATTTAGAGAACATAAACCACCATCCTTTGCTCTGCAGTGCTCCACAAACAAGTTCTCATCAGCTTGCTCATAGATGCTACCTGTCTTCTTCCTAAGGAAGGGGAAATTTTACCACCCACCCAAGCAAGATTATACCTATAACACATTTATTTTGGTGTTTTAATTTGGTATTTTCCTTTGTTGTTTACTATCAAATTTAGAAATATTTGAAGAAGTTGAACTTTTGATACAGATCACTTATTATCAGAGAAGGAGCTTCATTTTCTAGTTTCAAAAAGTTAACTGAAAGAAGTTACCTTTTGACCATTTTCTGCTTTTTACCCTGAGGGAAGCGTAATGGAATGACTGTAAGGAGAAAAATAAATAAATTATGAAACACCAGTGCAAGTAACAGCAGTGACATGTAAGAGCTTTCATTGACTCCCATCTCCAGGGTTATCACAGGATCTCCCTTCTGTCATTTTTTCCTCACTACTGTCATCAACATCATAAAAAAACCCAACACTCCGCTAAATCTGCAAATTAAAGTCACTTTAAAAAATATTAATTGCAATTGCAATGAAACCATGAAGGATTCTTGGCATGAAGAGCTGAGCAGTGGTTTGAAAACTAAAGATATAAACTCCCATGAATGAGCTGATGAAATGATTGGTATTTGAAGTTTGTTGTATCAATGAAATAATCATACAAATATGCATTCAAAAAGAAATATCCACCACAAACATTATATACAAAATCCTGTGCTCAATGACATGTCAGAGTCATACTCTTCTCACCACAGAAACAATTATGTTTGTTGGGTTGGTGGTTGACAGAATAAATGTGTCAGGAGGAGAAATAAATAAATCTTTTTTTCTTTTGCAGGAGCATTAGAAAATTGCTACAGATTCTGAAATAAAAACCCCTAAAATCATCTCTTTATGTAAACCTAAAATCAGGGATAGCACTCAAAAATTGATGAGGATTTGCCTCCCATATATAAATGCTTAAGAACCCTAGAAAATAAAGAGGTGGAACCACGACTCCGGAGAGGCAAAGTTTCACGAGAAATGCAGGTGGCAGAGGGAGGAGAGGCTTTGAGCATCCTCAGCCCTGTCTGTGACAACAGGGAGGCTCCCTGGGGACCGCGGGGACTCCCGAGGGAGCGGCTGGGAGAGCTCTCTGTGCCCCCCTGACCTCAGCCCGTTCTCCGGGCAGCCCCAGGACAGGAATGTCCCACAAAGCCCCGGGAATTCTGGCAGGGGAAGCTGGGTGTGTGGTGTGCCACCAGCACAGAGCATCTCCCCGCTCAGCTGCACCTCTGCAAATGGTCTGTGCGTTCTGAGCACGGCACAGGACAGAGATTAATGCTGCTCTGCTGGAGGAAATGTAGCAAATACAGAAAATGGAACAGCAGACTCCGAGGGAAAGTATCAAATGTGCACAGCAGCTCTGGGGGTTCCCTTGAGGCATTGCAGATCACAGCAGCAATATTGATCTGTCCTGTGCTGTCAGCTGGGGTTCTGTGGTGGCTGGGCTGGAAAATCTGCTCAGTGTTCCTCTCTCCAGAGAAATGCATTAGGGAAAAGCAGGTGTGCTCCTGGAAAAGACACCTCCAGGTTTTTTCACCGCTTAGGCTAGAGAAATGTAGTGTTGGACTAAAACCCTCCAATGAAACGTGATTGAATTTAAAGAACTGCAAGACAAATGAAACTTCTGGAGGAGATACTCACCAGAAACTGGTATGCATCATTTAATGTCAAAGTTTTAAAAATAATGTGCACAACATTTAAAAATAATTTAAATTATTTAAAAGTAATAGCACAACAAATCAGGGAGAGCTGACAATATCTTTCTTAAATAAAAAAAAAAATCTTTCTTCTAGAAAGCTAAGTTAATTATTCTTACTGTTTTGTTTATGCACACACAGAATGCACTCAAAACAAGGAAACTAGAGGAAGTGAAAGTTTGCAATACCTTGGGAATCAGTAGTTAATTAGCACTGCTAACGTAAAAATTCAAGCTCCACATTCTGAGAGATAAAAGAACCACTAAAATATAATTACCTTGGTGGCAAACACTGTAAGAAAACAGTCAGAACTCACAACTGCCAGTGACTCAGAGTTGCTATGGGAGACAGACAGAGGATGGGAGAACTTGGTGGGCTGTAAGACTTTCAATCCTTATCTCAAAACCACAACACGAGGCCCAAGGCAGAGGGTGCCACCCCCACCCAAAAACCAGCATGGGGAAAGGAAAAACAAGGCTAGAGTGGAATGGGTGCCACAGGGAGGGGATCTCAGTGCAGTCAGTGGGCAGGAGAAGTGCTGTCACAGGAACACCAGGTGAAAAGCACAGCTGGGTGCTTGTACCTCCTCTGGTTTGAACCTCGGGAGTTTTTAGGGGAAATTATTTAGGATTGAGTCATCAGAGCCACAGAAAGGTTTGAGTTGGGAGGGAGCTTAAAGCTCATCCCATTCCACCTTCTGCCATGGGCAGAGACACCTTCCACAGACCAGGCTGGTCCAAGCCCTGTCCAACCTACTCAGTGTAAAAAGGGCTAAGTCAGAATGAAGAACTGACATTCTACAAATGAAGGTTCTGTTGTTTGTCCTTGATATGAAATAATTGCAAAATGCTAAATAATAAAGGAATGTACAGCTATTTCCCACTGAAAATGGAGCACCTCGAAGTGGGTACCGCAAAAATACTTGAAAATCTTAATCCTCTATCTCCCCTATCACAGTACTGGTAATATTTAAATATTTTAAGAGTTTTAAAACTTTTCTTTACCTTCAGGGGAAGCCTCCCCCTGGAGGTGCCTTTCAGCCCAATGTGGTGTGTGATTCTCCACCAGCATGTGCTTCAGAACACAGACCAAGGTTCCTAAACTTAACTGATTTCCTAAGTTCCTAAATTTAACTGAAAGTCCTGCAGACACACTGAGCTGGTGTGGCTGCAGCAGCCAATTTCCTCAACATGGAAATGATTCCTAGGTTTTTGTTTTCGGCCCTTTCATAACACAGACAAATGAATTGAACAGTTGAGGAGTTTTTTGCTTATTTAAAGCACATTCATAAATCATTACCTTCCTCATGGATGTGTTTCCTGGATGGTCAATGGCAGAACTTGCATATCTAGGACAGAGAGAAGAAAGATGTCAAATAACCACAGGGAAAAAAACCCCAAACTGATTACACAGTGCTTACACACACTCTGTGCATTTCTAAATATAACCACAGCATGCTGCAGCACAAAGTTCTGTAACATTTTGCCACAGGATGCCACAGATACCAAAAACTGACACTTTAAAATGCAAAAATATTATCTCTGATATATGTGAGTTCTGTAAAGGCTGGAGAACAAAGCAGGGCAGCAGCACCAGAGGCCTTTCCTCACACAGTACAAACAGGATTGGCCATGATGGAAATAGGACACTGAATCAGGGTCAGATTTGTCTGATCTGGCACAGAAATTCTTAAACACATAATTCCCCTCATGCT
This sequence comes from Notiomystis cincta, assembly GCA_013398075.1. Lineage (NCBI taxonomy): Eukaryota > Metazoa > Chordata > Aves > Passeriformes > Notiomystidae > Notiomystis > Notiomystis cincta. The sequence goes on along the minus strand of VZRX01015545.1, from coordinate 34,957 downwards.
CTCAAAAGTAAGGAAAAGGAGAATCCTTTAAAATGTGGATGTGTTTGTATATGTCATATAAATAGAAAAGGAATGCAGAAACAGGCAAGCGATTCAGGGGAAAAATTAAAAAGGAATTAAAGGATTGTGGACATTTTTAATATATTGCCAAATTCTGTTGGTCACAATAACAATTGTCTTAAGTCAGCAAGACAGCAAGTGGCATTTTCTCATTTGAAGATTTCCATTGTTAGGAGAAATCAGATTTACCAGCAGAAACAACTTCTGCATTGGGGATTAGAAACATCTCTATAGTCCTGAGGCAAAGGAAACTTCCAGACCGCAGAGAAGGGATAACACTGAAATGAACTTCATAAAAGTTAAGAGGCAGGACTTCGATGTTCTGAGCTGTCTGTAGGTGGCATGGATTGAAAGAAACAGTGAAAACCAGACAAGATCAGCTTCAGATGTGTGGGAAGGGAATGGAGAGATGCCCAAAGTGCTGCTGTGTCATGAATGTGTGCCTGACCTTCTGTGCCTGTCCCTGACCAAGCCATCAGTGCTGTTTGATCCTTCTGGGCACTTCCTCCTGATTTCAGGGCTGTTCCTTTTAATCCCTTTGGGAAGGCATCACTCCTGATGCCTCCACTCTCTCTCAGCCCATGTAAACCCTGAATTATACATCTCTGGTGGTATCTGAAACGTCCTTAGCCAAGTTTGATCTGCCTCTGTGCAGCCACAATAATGTGTCTCCTGGCAGTAATCACAGACTGTCAGCAGCAAAAATGCTGTAAAGTGAGGGAGACAGTCTGGAGTTGGTGACAGGAGCAGCTCCAGGCTTTGGAAACCTTGGCCAGGAAATCAGGTCAGGATTAGGGGTTCTAGTGTGCAACAAGTGTAAATATTTTTGCTTGTGAACAGTTTTCAACAGTCTGCAGGAGGTTTGTTTGTTAAAAGATTTTACGTTTATCAAATACCCCTCTCCAAATCTAATTATTCCCCAAGTATTCAGATGTACAGACCACAGAGGATGGAAATACTGATCTTTTCTGCTCTCTAGACCAGCACATTTTCTGTAGCAAAGTGGCAGAACCAATTAATTTAGACACAGAAGACCCCCAGCATGTTGTGTGTTCTGGTTGAAATATTCTGTATCAGATTTGGTTGAGTTATTCCTCAGCTTTATTTTTAGGAAAGCTGTTGTTACAGAAGCAAAAGGGAAAAGAAGAGGGAAGATGTGCAGTGATACAGGTTATGAGCACCTGGACTAATATTTCTCTAATCAATTAAAAGAGTTGATCTACTAAATATTTCTTCCTGTATAATTGTGCTTTTGAAACAAACTGCAGGATCTAGAAAAAGATTACACTAATTAGCACAAACAGAAAAAAAGAAACAAATCAATTATTTCAGTATGTTTGCAGAAAGAGTCCTTGCTTAGTATCATATAAAAAGGCAAAATATTAAGGAAATAACTGCAGAAATTACATTTACTTATTAATGTAATTAACACAATTTATGAATTAAATTACTTTTACAGGTTCATTCTAAAATACTAATTGTACCCTACAATTTCCTTGAATGGGTTTCTGAGCTATTTCCATTTGACAGAAATCTAAAGGACTTAAGCAATGTCTATTGAGACTTTGAATGTGCTCTGCCTACCTGTGGGACATATATTTGAATTTCTGTGGATAAAAAGGTCTCCCTTTAATCCATTTTTTTCAGAACTTGGCCTAGTACCCATATGTAGCATTTTGGATTTATTTATCTGGTCACAGGAATGCATTTTTAATCACCTCACCTGCATCCATGATTTACATTTAGGTTACTGAAACTTCTCTTATGTTCTCTTATGTAACATTCCTGTCACAACAAGGAAATCCTCACTGCAGGTTAATTATTGAGTGTTTTGTAGTGAGGTTTGCAATCCCTCCTCATCTCCATAGGGCTGGCTCAGCTCTCTGCTCTGGGCTGATGATGCTCCCAGCAACTCAGGTGCACTTGTGAGACTCCGCAGCCTCTGCAGTACAGGTGCACCTGAACAGCCAAAATGGCAAGACTGGAAGTTATTTTTAAAATGTTCATCTCCTCTTATCTCTCCAGCATTAACCACAGCTATAAAAAGCAATTTCCAAAGCACGCTGCCGTGACTGTGATTAAAAGAATCTTGGAGCATTATTTGCAAAGACAAAATGTGTTATGAGAAAGAACCTGAGCAATGTTTTCACACAAAAACTAAGCAAATATTCAGAAAAAGTGTTTACTCAGGCAGCAGCTGTGCCACGTGTGAGTGGTGCAGCTTTTCTGCCTCTCTCCCCCTGCAGGTCTGGCTGCTGAGGGAGGAGGGAGAGATCTGCTCCCAGTTCTCCACAGCGATGCCACGGTTACCTGACACACCCGGGCCACAATCCACAGGTGATAAGGCTTCCTGGTACTGGAAAAAACTTCTCCTCAAGTGAAATGAGGATGAAAGACCACGGAGAGCCCTGCTAGGCACAGAGCCAGGTGTTTGTCTGCAGGAAGGCTGCAGCAGTGATTCCCTCCTCGTCTGTGGAACAGCCACCAGTGGGGCAAAGGCTCCTGGCAAACGGGAACAACTCAGCTGCTGCTGCAGGAACAGCAGCTCAGCTGCCTTCCCAAACCCCAGTGCAGGGATTCCACCTCCAGCTGCAGGCTGCAACTTCCTAAATCACGACTCTGGCCCAGGAGTGGGATCACAGCTTCCAGCCACGGGAGCTGTGGAGAGCTCAGATTTGTCTGCCAGCCAGGGCAGCTCTGTGTGTGACTGGGCAGTGCCTGCACCCAGGGGTGCTGGGGGAAGCCCTGCCCTGTGCACAGAGCTGGGCCAGCCAGGAGCTGTTCAGGTGCCGAGGGGTTGGAGGAGCCCAGGGCTGAAAGGCAGAGATCCCTGATTTCTGGGACGAGCCAGAGCTGCCAGGCTCGCTCTGCGTTCTCCTCCTCAGGGGAGTTACAACAGCTCCCTGTTCCCAGGGACATCCTGCAGCCTCACAGCTCTCACAGAGCTGCTGCAGCTTCCAGCTCGTGCTCCCTGAGCCTGGGGGAAGTTCTGCTATGTGCAAGAAACAACTTCCTTCTCCTTGGCTTTTTAAAAACAAAGGAACCAATAATATCACAGGAACTCTAAGGGTACATTAAAATCCCGGAGTCACAGCATGGTCGGGGTTGGAGGGACCTTAAATCCCATTCAATCCCAGCCCCTGCCATGGGCAGGGACACCTTCCACTGTCCCAGGTTGCTCTAAGCCCCATCCAACCTGGCCTTGGACACTTCCAGGGATCCAGCAGCAGCCACAGCTTCTCTGGGCACCCTGTGCCAGGGCCTCCCCACCCTCACAGGAGAGAATTTCTGCATATCCAACCTAACCTTCCCCTCTATCAGTTATTGAAGATAATTGTATTTCACCCAAATAAGCCAATCTACCTACACAGTTTGTCTCCTGGTCCCCAAAGCCTAACTTTAGGGGCTAAATACCTGAGAAATGGTTTTTCTTTTGGTTTAAGCTGTTCAAATCACTTCAAAAAAGGTTATTAGGAAAGTGATATAATTCTGACTCTTGAAATATTTTTAAAATTATTGAAAAGACATAATGTGGTCACGTTTTGGGCCTGAAATCTAAAATGTGTGGGAGAAGGATTCGTCTAGAAAAGAATTTAAAAGAATAGCCTTCTGCTGTGAAAGTTTGCCAAAATTTCATCGAGTCATATGTCCCTGGAAAGTATCTCTTGGCAGATGCCCTGTCCTGTCCACCAGGGATGTTCCATCTGGATTGCACTGTCCCTGCCAAACTGAGCATGTGCAACCTGCTTGGAAAAATCAGGCACCCTCTGCTCTGGGGAGAACAAAACTGCTTGGAAGAACAAAACTCTGCAGGTCTTCCTCGTGGCTGCATGAAAATGTGGCTGTGGAGAAAGAAATGAAACTGCTTCTGGGAAGGGTGTGGGTTTCGTTGTGATGCACAAAGTCAGGCAGGAAGGACTGGGGGAAGGCACAGAAAATGATGAGGAACAAGTGTGAGAGGAGAACAGGACAGGAGAACTTGTAAAGGAGCTGGGAGGGTAAATAAAAACAGGGAGATTTACAGAAAACGGGAGTTTTTGAAAAGTCAGGTGTAAAAGGTAAAGGCAAAAGGTGAAATGCAGTTGTTATTTCAAAAGAGAACAAGAGCAACTCGCTTTGCCCCCAGGTAAGCCTGGACAGGACGGATACTGTGAAGTGGAACAAAATATTAATATTAAAATATTAACATGTTTAACCTCCTGTAGAAGCAAAGCCCCTCACTCAGCTGAGGTGCTGAACTGCTGGCACTGGAGAGACAGGACTGTCTGCTGTCAGATGAGGTGGAATTTCATCTGTACCTCACTGTGATCCCTGGTCACAGTGCTGCTCCAGTTGGGTAAATGCCATTTTAACACAGCACACCCAAGGAAACACCAGCAAATTTCACCCCTACAGCTGCTTTCAACTGCATTGTGATGTTTAAAACACAAAAAAGGAGGTAAAAATGTTGTCAGCCCTGAAAAGTCAAGCATGAGGTGGTTTCTATTTAGTGGTCAACAGCTGATGGTGTTGTACCTCAGACCTTCAGCTGAAACTCAGTGGTGTTTATAGCACTCAAGGAACCATCAGAAGTTGTAAATCCTTCAGACTGGTCAAAGCACTCTAAATCTAATTAATTTTTCAGCTTCTTAAATAGGTTCAGGCCAAATACAGGATGAAAAAAATGTAAAAAAGAATAATTATCATAGATTACAATTAAACATAATTAGAATATATGAGATAAAAAGTATCTGTTACTCCAAACATTCTTTTACTGCGACTTTTGGGTGCAACGTGAATGTGAAGATCCTTCACCAGATAAATGGCAAAGAAATTAAAGACAAAATCATTCCTTTCTTCATTAGAATTAATTGATTCAATTCAGACCTAAAGGCCAAACTGAAGACCCCATTCTTAATATTTATCTACTACAAACCACAAATATAAGCAGTAACTCTGTACAGACTGAGTTAGATGTAGATGTTCATTGAAACATTCTGCCTGTTGGTTACAAAAATCGTGTTAGACACACATTATGTTTTACATTCTCAGAGTGAGTCTGAAACACTGGATTTCAAAAGTAAAAAAACAGGTTGGGCACTGTAACAATATGATATTTCCCCTCTACTAATATTTTATAAATTTCTATCTGAAGAATGTTTTAAACCTCTGTAATTTATATTTGTGTTTGATGTTAGCAAATGAACATTTATTAAATGATTTTAACACTGGCATCTCTAAACCCTGAAAATTTATTCCTCAAATACTGCAATGAAGTTTCTAAAAGTAAAGAAATAAGTTTAATTCACAAATACACCGTGTATACATTTAAATATAGAATAACAGAAGTCATTACCTTTCAGTATCTCCACTGACTGTATCCCCTGCTCTCTGTAGAAGAAAAATAAATAGCATTAAGCACAAAGAAAGACCAGACTTCCTTGGTGCTCTCAGCACAGTGAAACAAGTGACAGAGGTAAACCACAGTCATTCTGCAACTCTAAAGCAAAGGAAATGGAACACTTCAATTTCTAGCTAAGAGTTCTTTTAAAATGCACATCATGCTTCAAACCACTTCCATCTGCACTTATAAACTAATTTCAGATACTGTGCAATTGTGATGAAAACTCTAAAGTAAGGGAGCTAAAATTTGTTAGAATGTTTGCAAAAGTGTTAAAGGGAGTTTAAATGCAAAGAAGAAATATTGCAATATAGAATACAGAATTTCAGAAGGACAAACTTTCTTTGACATCATTCTTAGAAAGCTTTAAATAACTGGATTTAGCACACTGGTTATTCCTCTGAGGTTTGGAAATGAACCTGTCTTCTTGGAGGAGAGAGCAACTGATTCTGGGTTAAAAATAAAATCTTCAGAGAGTTTAAGTTACTTTAAAACAGGTTTTATGATGGAGAATTTTTCCACAGTTAAAAATTGAAATTTACAGAAACAGAAATGACAAAACAGGTTGTCCTGTTTACAACCCCAAATAGGTTGTAAAATTCATATGGATTTTTTTATAAATGCAGAAATCTTTGGCTTTCTGGACAACCAAAGAGCAAACTGATAATTCCAGTAAGGTCAGTGTTTGTGCTTTAATGCCACTACTTGAGGCGTGCATATATTTAATATATATTTATATATTAAAGCCAATATTTAATCAGAGCTGAGTTCAGAGCAGTGCCACAAACCCAAGGGGAAGGCACAGGAAGTTTGCTGGGGCTGCTGCAGCAGCGGGCTCTGCACAGGGACCTCCTTGCACTGGGGTTCTGGGGCAGCTCTCAGACAGGCAGGGCACAAACACACTTTGCCATGGAGAAATCTCCCTTGCCACTGGGAAAGCCAGCAGGGAACCAGCTATCAGCTTTTAGTGTGCTTCAGCTGAAATGTTCCAGCAGATGGGAGGAGCAGAGATGGTCCTGCTCAAGTAAGAGACTTCATCTGATGAAAAAATAATGAAATGGTGCCCTGGCACTGAAAGTTCTCTGACATTTCCTCTTGAAACCAGGCAAAGGCAGGAGGTCCCCACTGAGAGGCTGAGCACACAACCCCTAACAGGCTTTCCTGAGAGCCTTAAACACCTCATTCTGCTCAGAGTGAGCTGAAATGTAGCCTAGAGAACTTTAGAAAAATGAAAAAGCCCTCTAGAAATACTCACGTTTTCTCGAAGCAGACTGGAAGTGTTAACAGCACACAGCTGAAGCAAAATATCTGCTTGAGAGATGTTGTTTTGGTGCAGAAAATGCACTGCTAAATACAAAAGAACCAGTCTGAGCAACCCTGGAAATACAGGGGCAGCCGGGAAAATTTTGTGTGGCCAAGCGAGCAAAAGAGCTTTGACAGCAGCACTACCCGTGCTACTGCGATAAAAATAGATTTTATTCCTACCAGAAGGCTCAAAGCTTTCCTTCTCTTATCCCTCTGACTTCTAAGGTTTCTAATTTTAGAAAGGAAAAGTGGCACTACTAATTCAGGCAGTGTCTCCCATTCTGTTTCTTAATTTTCTTTTCCGAAAATGCTCCCGAAGTAAAAGCAAAGTGTTTCCAAATCAGGGTTTATTCACCCTCCTCCAAATGGGACCCATCCCACGCTCCCTTCCCCAACAAAGCTGAAATAAACCTCCCTCACCCTGCTCTGGCTGCTCTTTCCAGCACCTGAACTACAAATTTCTTATATATAATGATATAATTTGCTATTAGAACCCAGTTATTTATTTCCTTCCAAGAAAATGCACCGAACCCACCTCTGTCACACATGTTTTCCAGATTTCTTTGGATCAGATACATTTAATAATCAATTACTATTGTGATGTGAACTTGCATATATTAGGCTGAAAAAAGACTTACTAGAGAGAAATTTGCTTCTGATAATAAAACACATTTTTCTCGAGGTCAGTCTTTCAACACCACAAATTTTTCTGCATTACCAAGCATTAATTTCCAAAGATATTGAAAAATGTAACCTAATTAACTGAAGCAGAATGTATAGTAGGGAAATTTAAAAAGGCTCTGTAATAGTGTGAAAAATATAATTTAACCATTGAACAGCTCATGGATTATTGTAACTGATTATTAGTTCACTGTAATTTAGAAAAGAACAAAGAAGAATATCTATATAAATACAGAGGGGGCGAGGAAATTGTTGATATTAATACTTGAAACAGAAAAAACATAATTACGACTTTAAGTTTTTATCAATAATTAATTTATTAGAAGAAAAATCTCAGCTCCTGACCAACTCCTCACTAACACAGAGGTTGTTACCAGTATTTGAGTGTGGACACTCAGGATTGCTACAGACCTTTGTCACATATCTATCACCTGATTTTATTTGACTGATTTTCTGCCCAGAGAAGCTCTCTTGGGAGAACAATCTTGTTACCAGCTCTAAATGCCAACCTTTATAAAGGACTTCTGATCCTGTTCATGGAAACACCCACACTCTGGCATTTCTATAAATGTCTACCTACAGCTAAAATTAATTTCCTTGTGTAATTGTGATTACATGTAGATACAATGCTGACAATGACTTACATGTGGAAGGCTCCTACCTGCATTTTCAGCAACCTTATACATAATTTCTCGTTTTTTAAACAGTTACTTCTGACCAGTTTGTGACAGTTGAAAAAAAAATTGCCTTTTCCCAGTTCCCAAACTAAAACTTTACTTTTACTACAAGGCCACTTTCATGAGTAGCAGACATGTGGGAGGCTCAGGAGGCACAAGTCTTGTCATGCTGTCAGAGACTATAAAGCACAAATTCTGTGAAATTCAGGTCACTGGCACCTATCTGCCTTCTTTAGTCAGCTCCATGTTTGTGGAGCTCCAGGGATTCCTGTGGATCTGCTTCTGACTTGCACGAGTGGAGATGAAAGGACAGAAAGGCTCCTGTGGTCCCACAAGCAGATCTGAGGCTGCTCTCCCAAAGGAAATCCCATAGAAAGTCCCATTTACCTGAAACTTCTATAAATAACTTAGAACAAAATAAAAAAATCGCTCCTTTGAATCAGAACTTCTTCTGCTAAGTAAAAAAGTCACATAAACCACCAAGAAGAGAAGAACCCTGAGCTGCAGAGACTGTGAAGATATTCAACACTCGTTATTTACTTGTTGTTTCCTAAAGCAAGAGAGAGAAAGAGTTGGTCATGAGATGAGAATAGTTTCATAATATCTGTTACTAATCTCAGTGGCTAAATTCAATATATTTATTCCATCTGCATGTACCACTTATTGAGATGCAAAGATTCAAAAGCTTCCTTATTGTATGGTTCTTCCATTCTTCTATACTCAGATACTGAATTATTATTAATAAAAGTAAAAATTCTTCTGCTTCAACTCACACTTCTGTTACCCTGAAGATTCCTTTATATCATATTTGTTCCAAAACAATCAGACAGTGGCCTTGTGACGAGGGGCTTTACTTATCTCTCTACCTCAGAGAGCTGATGCTTCACCCACTGAAGCTACTTTCAGAATTATCATCCTGAGCTAAAAATAAAAGTGGCCTTTGAGGCTTTCATTCCACTCACCCTTGTTGGGGGGAGAGATAACAGAGACAGGAAATCACCCAAGGTGATCTACATTCATCTACAGCTTGAGGTACCCAAATCTGTGCTGAAGAAGGCACGAGGGCAGGTGAGCAAATGAAGGCAGAGGGAAGGGATCCCTGGGATTTGGAACTGGGGGTGATTGGTGGTGAGTGAGCACTGCCAGCACACGGAGGGGGACGGGCAAGGCAGCAAAGGGCGAGCTCAGGAGGGACAGTCAGTCCCTCCCCTTCCTTCTCCTCCCTTTCCCATTCCCTGGGAAGAGTCACCTGTGGCCCTGCCCTGCCCAGGGCAGGAAATCTTCCTGTCCTCCCAAACCCCCTCCCTGCTCTCCTGCTGGGGATGGGGAAAGGACAGGGAGCAAGGCTGAGCCACTGAGGGGAAAGGAAGGGCCAGANTATATATATATATATATAAACTGTTTTTTTGGTCAGCCTGGCAAAATAATAAAAACAAGGTATAAATTCATTTGCTACAATAATACATTACAGTATAACTTAGTTTTGTGCTGTGGTTCTCTGGAGCCAGAGGACTCCAGAATGTTTTACAAATGGCAATTTAGCCATGAAGTCAGAGCAGGTTAATGAATGCTTCGTTTGCTGACTTGCACTGGTATTTTGTAGTGGTTTGTTTGAAGACTGCAGAATATCATCATTTAAATATGCTCTAATAGAGCAAAATTACTTCTGAAAGCCCTGCACATGTTTGGATAAAGACAGCCTCATATTTGCTTTGTGCAAAGTGTCCTGGTGCAATACAAACCCCAGGAATTCCAGGCCAGGCAGCCTGAACTGTGGAAGCAGCAGGAACCAGCAGCCTGTCTGGGGGCTGAGTTGCTGAAGGGGCTTCCACAGGGCACAGCAAACATCCATCCTAACCAGGCTCTTCCAAAAAATCCCAGCCCCTCTCCCTGTGCTTCTCACAGAAATCAAGGACAATCAGAGTTCTAACACTGGTTTAGTCTTTTTCCAGGTCAGTTAGGAAGTTCTTGATTACTGAATGAACGTGGAAACCTAAAGCCTGACGACATTATTGTCAAAAAGAACCTTTCTTAACTTTTTATTTCCCTTTATTTTCTCTTGTACTGTAGAATGCCTTTTCAAAATTATCTTTTTTCCCTTTTTGAGCTGTTTATAGATTAATGAAGAGTGTAGTTTAGAGAACCAGGTCTGAACAGAACTCTAAAGAAATACATTATTGGACATTGCTACTCAAGGATCCATCTTCACCTATGAGGGAGACACTTGGCAGCCCAAGCCTTCATGTGCACAGTCCCAACGAAAAATAATGTTATTTTACAATCAGTACAACTGGGCAGACTCATTTTGAAGCCAAAAAATACCTATATTGGCTTCTCTGAGCAGCCAGAATCCACACAATCATCCTCAGAGTGATTTCTCAGCATAACTGCAGGGTAGGGGAAGAAGGGTTTCCATGTTACAGACACTTATATAAAAAGCAAAGGTAGAATTTATTCAGCACCTCAGAAAGGAAATAAAACTCTGAAGAAAGTAATGCTCATCCCTGACAGCACAGTTTTGTCTCCTTCTGCAAGAGCAGGAAGGAATAAATAAAACATGAGCACTTTTCCTGCAAAATTGGCAATAAAAGACTCCTCCTTCAGTCAGTGGAGCTGAATACGTGTGATTCTCCCAGACTATCTTAATTATTCTACTTATCATAGCAGCACTCAGACTGCCTATCATCCCAAAAAAGCATCTGGAACATCTGGCACACCCCAGCACGCAGCCATTACACAACACCCAGATTTACATTGATTTTGCACAGGTTTTAATTCTCAGCATGTACCATTAAACTTTATATCGTTTGTCAAGCTGCCTCTGCAGCTCCAGGAACAGTTAAAGAGCATTTCCATCACCCTGTGCCAAAGGGAAGAGTTACCAACTTCCTGGGATCAGCAAGAAGGGAATAAAAAGCAAGTTAAGCAAGTGCTGGGTAACAATGGCTAACCCTAAAATACCACAATGCTTCAAATTATCTTTAAAATAAAAAGTGACTCCTGGTCTGGCACTCTCAATGAATACCCTGAAGCAGCCACTGTTTCTGTTTTATTGTGAAGGGAACATTGAATGAAAGAATTGATCTTAAAACTCATTAAAAATTAAGTCTTTTCAACACACTGAATTCTAATTTGCAAAAAAAAAAAAGAAATATTAGAAATTCAAATCTATTCTCCAGTTTCTTAATATATGACACTACAAAGCAAAATATCCAATTATTTTGTAGATAATAAGCCCAGAACATTGATCACCAAGTAAGATCAGATGAGAGACTGTTATCAGAATTGAATGTGGTATTTATAAAACCACTGAGTTGAACACCGTGAGGATTTCCAGACTGGATCTGCAATGAGAACTTCAATATCCTCTTTTTAGATGGAAGCTGCTGCCACAGTGCAAAATGGAACTGAGCAGCAGGAAATGTACAGCTTTTGATAACTTTCTGTAAAATCCTAAAGATTTTTCAAGACTTTTTGTTGATGTTTTATGGTCAGAAATGAAGAATGAAAAATTTCCCAGGTGCATCTGGTCCACTGAGCTGGACTCCTATGTGATAAGTTAATTTTCTTCAGAATGAGNTGTGCTTCTCACAGAAATCAAGGACAATCAGAGTTCTAACACTGGTTTAGTCTTTTTCCAGGTCAGTTAGGAAGTTCTTGATTACTGAATGAACGTGGAAACCTAAAGCCTGACGACATTATTGTCAAAAAGAACCTTTCTTAACTTTTTATTTCCCTTTATTTTCTCTTGTACTGTAGAATGCCTTTTCAAAATTATCTTTTTTCCCTTTTTGAGCTGTTTATAGATTAATGAAGAGTGTAGTTTAGAGAACCAGGTCTGAACAGAACTCTAAAGAAATACATTATTGGACATTGCTACTCAAGGATCCATCTTCACCTATGAGGGAGACACTTGGCAGCCCAAGCCTTCATGTGCACAGTCCCAACGAAAAATAATGTTATTTTACAATCAGTACAACTGGGCAGACTCATTTTGAAGCCAAAAAATACCTATATTGGCTTCTCTGAGCAGCCAGAATCCACACAATCATCCTCAGAGTGATTTCTCAGCATAACTGCAGGGTAGGGGAAGAAGGGTTTCCATGTTACAGACACTTATATAAAAAGCAAAGGTAGAATTTATTCAGCACCTCAGAAAGGAAATAAAACTCTGAAGAAAGTAATGCTCATCCCTGACAGCACAGTTTTGTCTCCTTCTGCAAGAGCAGGAAGGAATAAATAAAACATGAGCACTTTTCCTGCAAAATTGGCAATAAAAGACTCCTCCTTCAGTCAGTGGAGCTGAATACGTGTGATTCTCCCAGACTATCTTAATTATTCTACTTATCATAGCAGCACTCAGACTGCCTATCATCCCAAAAAAGCATCTGGAACATCTGGCACACCCCAGCACGCAGCCATTACACAACACCCAGATTTACATTGATTTTGCACAGGTTTTAATTCTCAGCATGTACCATTAAACTTTATATCGTTTGTCAAGCTGCCTCTGCAGCTCCAGGAACAGTTAAAGAGCATTTCCATCACCCTGTGCCAAAGGGAAGAGTTACCAACTTCCTGGGATCAGCAAGAAGGGAATAAAAAGCAAGTTAAGCAAGTGCTGGGTAACAATGGCTAACCCTAAAATACCACAATGCTTCAAATTATCTTTAAAATAAAAAGTGACTCCTGGTCTGGCACTCTCAATGAATACCCTGAAGCAGCCACTGTTTCTGTTTTATTGTGAAGGGAACATTGAATGAAAGAATTGATCTTAAAACTCATTAAAAATTAAGTCTTTTCAACACACTGAATTCTAATTTGCAAAAAAAAAAAAGAAATATTAGAAATTCAAATCTATTCTCCAGTTTCTTAATATATGACACTACAAAGCAAAATATCCAATTATTTTGTAGATAATAAGCCCAGAACATTGATCACCAAGTAAGATCAGATGAGAGACTGTTATCAGAATTGAATGTGGTATTTATAAAACCACTGAGTTGAACACCGTGAGGATTTCCAGACTGGATCTGCAATGAGAACTTCAATATCCTCTTTTTAGATGGAAGCTGCTGCCACAGTGCAAAATGGAACTGAGCAGCAGGAAATGTACAGCTTTTGATAACTTTCTGTAAAATCCTAAAGATTTTTCAAGACTTTTTGTTGATGTTTTATGGTCAGAAATGAAGAATGAAAAATTTCCCAGGTGCATCTGGTCCACTGAGCTGGACTCCTATGTGATAAGTTAATTTTCTTCAGAATGAGCTCTGGTAATAAAAAATAAAAGCATATTCAGGTCTTAACTCTATCCTTGTAAGCTCATATTTAGGCTCAACCTGATAAACGATGTCACTTCAGAAGTGAAGCATCAGTAAACATAGAAAGTCATGTTCCAAGAGATACTCTATTAATTAATAATTATTTATAACAGCCTTGCTAATTGTAATTGACTCTTGCTTAGGTTCTGTGACATTGCATATCAATTAAATTAGAGTTATAAATATATCCTGGAAGGGGGCAGTGTTTCTTGACAGGAATATTTTACTGCAACATGGCTTCATGCATCATTTTGTATCCTGGGCATGCTGCCAATATTGCATTACCTAAATATCCATTTTATATAGGAACTCTGCATCCTCCCAGCAACTTATGAAATCAGGCTAATTGTTTAATTTTAGGTTCCAAATCAACATTCCTTCCAAAGCATTAATCTAGTGGTGAATCTCTGCAATTACCAATTTTGTGAAACTTCTTACGTCTGGTAATTTAAACTACTGTTAAGTAAGTGCCTTTTTGTATTTTTTTGCTACATATCTATGTAAGTGCTTAGAAAATTAAGCAATAGCAAAGTGATGCTCAATTCCTCCTTCCATCAAGCCATATTTGTTTGGTTACAAAGCATTATCACCTTCCCTTCACTAAGGATGAGGAAAATCCTATTTATCATCTCCATTTCCCAAAGCATTTATCTGGGCTGAAATTTTGATCTATATCCAGAAGTTGTACTGGGCACATGTTAAGAGGAGAGGATTTCCTGGAAATGTGATTCCAACAGTTCTGCACTTTTGCCTTCCATTGGAAAACACGGAGCAAAAGTAAGAGGAAAAGCTAAACCAGTTTTGTCAACTTTTTAAATAAAAAATGTAGCTAAAGCTGCTTTAAGGTGATTTGGCTAGGTAAGGTTTAGAGGTGTCTTGTTTTGATCAACCTTAGCCTTGGAGAATGGATTCTTGAGAGGATAAAATCTCATTATTCAAAAAAAGTTTATATATCGAAATGCTTATGAAAATCCTGGTAACACTTTTAAATATTAAGGAAATGAGCTGACCTACTTAAAACTCAAATTTATATCTAAGAACACAACAACTCTCTGTTACTTTTCCTTTTTGCTATCAAGCTGCCATGAAAAGTTCTTTGATATTTAACATTTTTGCTCTGGGTAGCTCTCTTTCAAGATAAACATGCCCCTTTTTTTTTTTTTTTTTGCTTGTCTTTTCAGAATTCTTTCAGTATTCCAAGTGGAAAGACGTTAATGTGAATGATTCTGTGCTGGCAAGAACCCACAAAATCTGTGTCAGCAACTCTGTGTATTTGTCGACTCAGTTCCTCTTGTATATTTATAAGGCAGTTGACAAAGTGCCTCAGATATTCTGATTCCTGTGATTATCTCCTGAAGGACTGCAAAGGCCACTTTTAATGCTGCTCAAAAAATTTATGGTGATAAAAGAATTAACAGCTCTCTGTCACTGATGAATAATCACTGTACCTGTGCCCTCCTCTGTGCTCACTGCACTTTATACAGGGTTGATGAACAGGCACCAACCCTTCCAGGCACAGCTGTCTCTTCCCAGGATAACTCCTGGTTTCCAGTTTCCTCCTTTCCCTTCAGATCCTTCAGAGTTGACACTTTATGTCATTGGGGTATTTTAAAATATTTACTTTATTATCATACAATATCACACTGCTGATTGATCCTGTCTGTTTCAATTAGTCTGGAAACCACGGAGAAAGCACAGCTTCAGTCCTGAAATCGACGGTGGAATTTGCATCTTACCCCAAATGACCCATTTCCCTCTCTTCAGAACTCAGATGAGCCAACAGATCATCAACAGAATTCCAAAAACTGTCTGAAACCAGCTGATTCATCTACCAAGTTATGAAATATTGGTGGGGTTTGTTGCAGAGTTGTATAATAATTTTCTCATTCATCCTAATAAATTGCCTGCTGCTTTTCTCCCTGGGTTTGAAATCCTTTGCTTTGACTTTGTGATACTGATAATCTCTGTCAGAGAGATTTAAATCCACAATTTAAATAAATAAATTTAAATAAACAGTAACTCCATTAAACTCATCTGTTTTTACAAGACACAGTAATCAAAGTGGAAATACAAAAGCTTATAAATTAATGTATAATAAATAATTATCAGAGGCTGAATGCAGGATCCTTACGAACCTTCAAAGATAATACAGTGGAATTAAACAAAACTCAGTGAGACTAATTAAGAGCACTATTTTATTAAAGCATTTGACAGCAAATGATTCTTGCCTTGTGTTTTCCTGTTCTGCCCTGACTTTTATGAGAAAGTTGTGGTGATACTGACATTGAAAAAGTGAATCTTACGGGAAAGTTGTCATGGCATCATCACTGAACAACCTTCCCTGGACTATGAAATACAGAATTAAAACATGAAATAGAAGAATTTATGCCTGGAATAATCCTGAGAGGAGAATGTTTGAATGCCTGGGTCAATTGTGAGAGGAGAACTTTTGAATGCCTGGATCTATTGTGAGAGGAGAATGTTTGAATGCCTGGGTCAGTCCTGAGAAGAGAATGTTTGAATGCCTGGATCTATCGTGAGAGGAGAAATTTTGAATGCCTGGATCTATTGTGAGAGAACTTTTGAATGTCTGGGTCAATCCTGAGATGAGAACTTTTGAATGCGTGGATCTATCATGAGAAGAGAACTTTTGAATGACTGGGTCAATCCTGAGAGGAGAATATTTGAATGTCTGGGTCAGTCCCGAGAGGAGAATATTTGAATGCTTGGATCTCTTGTGAGAGAACTTTTGAATATCTCGGTCAATCCTGAGACGACAACTTTTGAATGACTGGGTCAATCTTGAGAGGAGAACATTTGAATGCCTGGTTCTGTCATGAGAGGAGAACTTTTGAATGCCTAGATCAGTCCTGAGAGGAGAACTTTTGAATGCCTGGGTCAATCCTAGAGGAGAACATTTGAATGCCGGGGTCAGTCCTGAGAGGAGAACTCGGAGAGTTTCCCATGAGCTCTTACAGGGGGTGACTGAACGATACTCACGTGGTAGAGCGGGACGGTGTTGCTCTCCGCCAGGGAGAAGCCGAGCACGTCCTGCTGGGCGGGCTCCAGCCTGAGGGCCGCGCCGGAGGCCAGCAGGGGCGGGCTGATGGCGTAGCCCGCGGCCGCCGCCGCTTTGCCCTTTTTCCTGGAGCGCCGGCCCGTGTCCCGCTTGCTGTCCTTCTGCGCCAGGGGCTCCTCCTGGATCACCAGGATCTTGTCATCGCTCAGGTACCGCAGGAGGGAATTCTCAGAGTCAGTGGTTGGAGGGGAAGGAAGGCAAAAAGGAGCATTAGGAAGAGCAAGCAAGCAGAGAACGGCTTTGTCTGGCCAGACAGCATCGCTCGGTCCTGTTCTGCGGGAGGCGCCGTCCAGGGACTCGTGAGGGCTCTCCCCGCGCTCAGCCCTCAGCCCCAGCCCTGCCGCGGCAGCTGGGAGGAGCCGCAGGAAATACTCTTGTGTCATGCGGGGAGCATCTCTGGGGCCGCTCCAGAGGCCAGGACTGTAATTTCAAGGAACTTGACAAGCTGGAATAATGTTTTTAAGGAGATGTGCAGCGTATTTGGGCACGGTTTCAAAATGGGAGCTGGCCAGGCAACAAGTCTGTTACTGTCTGTAACAGTGAAATATGAGCTAAACATACATCAACAGATTTGGAATAAATCAGAAGAGGTTTGTGCCTTAAATGAAATTTATTTTCTCCTGGAATGGAAGTTTACTGAAAAAGGTAGCTTAAAATCCTGTATTGATCTTCAAGAATAGCATTCTTTTTTTTCACATTTTTAGAAGTCAAGCTGAGCTCCTCTCAGCTCCCAGACCATGCCTAAAAGATTCTTAAAAAATAGTATTCAAGAATCTTCAACAATCGGTGTCACAAGAAATATGGGAGTGTATCTGAAGAATATTCTTCTGAATTATATTTCTTTTTATCAGAGGAAATAAAAAAGGAATTGTGCAATCACTTCTCCTTCTTGCAAAGTTCATCATTCCCACTGGAATCAGTGGAAGTTTATGTGATTAGAACTGCTGGTCTGAGCACTGACAGTACAATTGCTTATTCCTTTTCCAAATTTTAATTCATACTGATCAAAATGATCTCAAAGGATGTTACCTTCCATCTGTAACATCACTTACTGTTTTCTAGAGCTGTGCAGATTTAGAACTGATTGCTTTCAACACATAACTGAGTCTGCTAAGTATTTGTCCCTTGATGTTTATCTTTCTTTATACTAGAATTAAATTCCCCCTACTAGTACAAATTTTTAATTTTCAGAAATAGAAGCACAGTCTCTTTTATATCCTCTGTGACACTAAAAAAAAAAAAAGATTTTTTTTTTTCCTCCTTGAGCAACAAAGAAAAAACATCTTGGAGAGCAGCAGAGAAAAAAAAAATACTCACCTCTGCTCCCCCTCTTGTACATGTTCTGTTCTTTGGAGTCCCCTATCCAGCTGTACTCAGTAGGCATCGAAACTGGCCTCAGGTCTCCTGCAGACAAGGCAAGGAAAACCAATATAATTTCTGAAGACTAGGAGTGGAAGGCTAGAGGGTCAGTAATGTCTATAAATTCCAGGTGTGACACGACCCCTCTGAGTCCAGTTTAATCCTGGGACATTCAGGAGCAGTGAAACCTCCTGGAGCCTCCTCTCCATCACCCCAACCTTGAGGGAAGCACTGCCAACTTTGGCACAATTCCTCGTAAATGTAAAGGAGATTACAAATAAATTTTAAAATTCTTCTCTGTAAAAACTTGCTCACTCACTAAACAGGTGTTGGGGATAAAGAGAGGAGCAGTGTCTAAGTGGATGAAAACACTGTAGGAAAAGTGGAGGGAGCATTAATGCAGATACAACACCACAGATCTGTAAACCCCACCCCTGACCTGGGAAATCACACGGGGAGAAATGAGGGCATCTCATTTCAGGAACATCAATTTCCACTGCCTCAGAAGGAAAACCTGGAGCACAGCTTGGTGACAACAGCCACGGCAAAGAAGATTCAACCATCAGGGTTTTAATCAGTGGGATTTCATGGCACTTGGGGTGGGCCCAAGTCATTCCCTGCTGGAGCACCAGGAGAGCAGGGATGGGAGGAGAGCAGGGGGACAGGAGGGCAGGGGGGACAGGGCACCACACCAAGACCAGGAACACCTCCAGACCTGCTGAAAACTGGAGAGGCAATATTTGGAGTGCTGAGATTCTCTAATTTTACACTTCAGTGCGTGCCATGAAATTTAGTGTGTAAATAATCCTATGGGAAAAGACATCATTTCATTGCTTGCCTAGTAGGATTCAACTCCTGATCCTTAGAACAGTATCAATTAAAGAAAAAACCCTCAATAAATAAAAAAGAAGAATAATCACTAATATAAAAAGATAGAGAAACAAGATTATAAATTTTTAGAAAAGAAAATAGGGAGGCACATATGGAGTGAAGATCAACATAACCAAACTGAGCAGTTTTTCTGTAAAGAAAGGAAAGTTCTGAAGCTCTGAAATGATTTATACACAAATACAGACACCACAGCACAACAGACATCAAAAATAGAAATTTAGGACAGGAATCACACAAGCCCAATGATCAAGTGATTTTGTAAACTGCTTATTTCACTTCCAAGTCCTTTCCCAATGAAAAGTAACCTATAAATTGTTTTGACATTGCAGCTTGGATATTTTTCTGAGGAGCAAAAAATTGTTGTGTACAAGGATACCAGAATAAAGTGAAAGAAAAAAAATATATTTTATGGTATTTTTGCCTCTAACACATAAATGGAAGAGGTTTGATATGCACTGCCACAAGAGATCTTTAGACCAGAGCATTTTAGAGGCAGACAAATAAAAGAGTATAATGTTGAGTAAAACAAAAAATGCACTGCAAAGTTGCTAAAAACAACCTTAATTTGCACAAAGAGTTTGGAAAAAAATGGCATTTTTTTTACCTTAAGTTTCACGTGTACCATCAATACCCATCACCTGAGTATCCATCCCCCCACCAGCTGCACAGGAGACTTATTGCTAATAGTGGCTGGATTCTGGTAAGTCCAGGGCTGGAA
The DNA here is from genome assembly GCA_013398075.1 of Notiomystis cincta. NCBI lineage: Eukaryota > Metazoa > Chordata > Aves > Passeriformes > Notiomystidae > Notiomystis > Notiomystis cincta. The sequence continues at coordinate 15,486 of VZRX01015545.1, read as the reverse complement.
TTTTGGAGCAGTGGTTTGTGTCAGCCCAAGCAATAGTGGAAGTGGCTGCTCAGCCATGAAAGGCTTCAGAAGTTTTATTTTGATTTCTTTGCCTGTGGCTCTGTGGTTCCAGCATCATTTTAATGGAGCTGCCATAAATCCTGTCTCTTTACTGAAAGACACATTGTCACTTTGATGATTTATATCACCTCTCAGTCAGAAAGTACAAAACATTCCACTACAGTATAACATAATTTGCATGTCTGTTAATCAACAGATTAATTAAATCTTAGTTGAAAAACCATTCTGGTGAGCAGTCATTTTTGAGAGAAAGGCAGAGACTTTAAAATCAAATTCCTTCTGGATTTCAATCAGAATTGTCCATCATAGAAAAAAATATCTTGGCAGAGAGCCCAGTATTTTAAGTCACCATGCAGCAAGAATTTATGAAAGCAAGCCAAATACACCCATCTGGCTCCAATTTTAATCACAGTTACGATTTCTCTTTATCTTCCATTCTCATTTTCTTTTGAAATGATGTCACTTCACAAGGAGATAGAGAGTGAACATTACTGGTCTTAAGATGGAATCCTATTCCTCAGTGTCACAGCTCCTTCAAGCATCAAGCAGAATGAAGCAGTTACTAAAAATATCCAGCCTATAACAAAGATTCATTAAGATTTCCCACTCTGGAAAGGCTCTGTGTGCATGCACACACCATCAAGTCCATTTCACCTGCCATCTTTACCAGAAATCCAGCTGCACTCAGGGAATCACAACAGCGGGAGGGAAGTTCTGTGTAACTGATAAACACGAGATAAATACCAGGAAGGGGAGGCAGAGAAACTGCATTTAGGAACATCCCTGGTAGCAAATCCCACACCAGAATAAGCAGAGCAGAATCAGTGACTGCAGTGCTTTAAGAGTTTCCTTTTTCCCTTCACTGAGCTCCCTTTCAGCTATTGTTGGATCCTCCACTAGAGCCACTCTTGGGATTCCCTCCACTGAACTGCAGCAGGATTTTGGTTCCTGTGTTCTTCACAGACATTTTCCTTTGCTACTCTGAGCTTCTGAGAGGTTTTCTCTTTCCTAAATTTCAAAGACAAAAACTTAGGGAGTTGCTGGATGTTTTTTTTTTTAACAAAATGAGAGAAAAAAAGGTCTCAGAGTAAGTGAATAAAATACTCATTGATGGCTTACCATGGACAAATGAATATTTATATATATATATATCTCAGAAGATAGCAGGTAACCATAGAGAACACTAGGGTCATTGCTGTCCCTGAGGCTCAGAAATAAAGCCATTTTCAAAATCAGGTATAGTCACAGTTTCCAAAAGAAATCTATCTGAAATCTGTGAGCTTCACAAAACTACCCTACTGCCTTGAAGGTAAAGCCACTGAAAATACATGGACAATACACTGCTGTATTTCAATTTTTCTCAAATTCCTTAAACAACAAGCAGAAAAAATTCATCAGTGAATTTTCAACAATTCCTTTTATACAGATCCATATGCTCATATACAAGCACACGTGATTGTACACCTGTGCACTCCATAGGGATTTATATCACACAAAATTTCTATAGAAAACTAGAATTATTGTTTTAATAGTATTTGATGTATTAAGCAGTTCCCATCCTAAGATTTTGAAATACAGCTCAAGCAGTAATGAATGAATTGTAGGATACTCCTCATGCATTCAGTACTAAATTTTGGAGAATTGAATTTTCCCATCTTACAGACACTTTCATACCACAAGTCAGGCCCTTCATTGAAGTTTAACAGCCCAGAACATTGCAAGTGGAATAATCTCCAGGAGTTTGGGAGGGGAAATTGAGTAAATCAAGATGCTGGCTCTCCAAATAATATGAATTTAATTATCATTTGACATTTCAGTATGCACTGCAAAATAACTGTATAAATAACTTACTCCTGAGCAGGAATGTTAGTGTGTAATTTTTCTAATTATTCCATGTAAACTTGTCTTTAGCATTCAGAGCTAACAGGTCTGACAGAGGATGGCAGATTTTTGGGGGGGTTTGCAGTGTTAACAGCACAGTTTGTAAGTGTGGCCAGTTAGAAAAGGTTTGAAGAAATCCAGCCTACCGTGGGTGGGGGTTTTTTCCCTTCTCCTCACGCCTGTGGCTCTGCTCCTCTCATACTCAGGGCCCCCAGGGTGGCCTTCCCCTTCAATCAAGGTGTAGTATTTCCCACTCTCGTGCTCCAGGAAATAGTTGGGAGACTCAGAGCCTTTCATCCCAGGCTTTCCAAATTTGCTGATGTCATCACAAGACATAATTCCAATTTCATCCCTAAAAAAGCAGAAGATGATGGAGAAAAGAACCATTTAACTTCAAGCATGCAGCTGCCTCTCTCAGACACTACAAATAAAAAACCTTGCAACTGAAATGCTGTGTGGGAGAACTTTATAAGAAAGGAGGCAATTCAGAAAATCTAAATTAACAAAATCATCATTAGGTGCCACTTTAATTCTAAGATAAACATAGATATCCAGGAGTTTTCTAGGATCTGAAGGAAAACATAAAGAATTGCTGTAATTTGAGCAGACAAGGGTTTCCCTTGGAGAAATGCTTGAGAATAAGATAGAAGTGGACACATAAAAGTAAATCAAACTAATTGGTTAAGGACTTCTTTAAATACTTCCTTGATTTAGGACTAAACCCAGGTTTTGCTCAGCTAAGAGAAAGTTAAGTCATTCACAACAATAATATGATGCTTAATGTATTTTTAGCTCTTAATTTTATTAATTATTTACCTTGATAATGGGGCTGTTTGTTTTTAGTTTTATCAATCTAATGAAATCAAAGGGTAAAATTTTATTTTTTAAAACCTCAAATTCCTTAGGACATAAATACCTGGGGCCATAAAGTCCTGACATAGGAGAGAGAATGAAAACATCCTGGAGTGCAGAGTTGTCCATTTTTGAGGACATGCCCATCGTACTCGTTGGGGTTGTAGAGCTGCTGGTGGGGCTGGTTGGAATCACAGGCTGTAAAAACCAACAAGGCACATGAAAATAAATTAATGTTTCCTGTGCTATGAGAAACAACAAAATTGATCAGCATCACTTCAGGAATTTTGACTTCTTTTTTTGGATTAGCCATTTTTTTGAATTTCTCTAGTTTCTTCCCAAAAGGTGCCTAGTGAAACTCTGGACTTCAAGACCAGCTATGAAAGAAGCTGATAAAAGACCATTAAATTAATTTAAAAGCCACCTCAAGGGAAAATCTAAGACTCAATCAAAATATGATCTTTAATCAATGCAGAAAATCAATTATCTGAGGAGAAAGGACACACTGTGTGAAATGCCATTAATACTGAAGTTAATTACAGAACTCTGGAATACTTGTACTGAATGAAATGATTGTGGTGGTTTCAGTGGAAGATTTACTGTTATCAAGGACAGAACATCTTGGTGTTTTTAAGAAAGCAGAATTCTTTGTCCTTTGGCTTCATAGCCATGGTGATACAAATACATGTTCCATGGTAAATAGCAAAGAAATATCAATTAATCTTAATGATAAATAAATATGCTTTCAGATTTTTACTTTTTAAACTTTTACATGAAGTTAAACACAATTTTTTGATCCAGATGTCATAGAGAAGCTCAAGTCTATGGTCTGCAAGGATTAGAAGGATGATAACCAAATATGCTGTGCAGGATACAGAGATATAAACAAAGAATATTTTTCAACCAAGGTTCAGTCTGTGTTGATACTCAAGAAATAGAAAATATTTTTATTTCTAAAAATTGTGCTTGAATAGATACAACCAGTTTTCTACAGGTGGAAGGAAAATCCAGTGACTCAAAATTTGGATGAAAACTATAAACACCAATATTTTTCTAAATAAAAAGCTTTCTTCCTCTAGAGGTAAACATTGAAATTATTTTTATGTTGTTCAAAAAGTAAAAGTGGCCCTAAATACCAAAAAGTGATTTTTTTCATAAGAATGTCAGTATGGAAAGGGGTCCAAATTATATTAGTTCTCTATGCTTATTGTTAAACTAAATAATAAATGGTGTAATGCTCTGGATCAATTTGTTGTGACAGGAAAGATTATTTCAATTTGAAAAGTTCTCCAAATAAAAAGAAAAAAATATAATAAATGTTGTATTTCACTTGAACTTGTAAGTTGTAGTGTGCTCTCTTTAACAAAAACCAGAGCACTACTTGCCATTGAGAATGAAAAAAACCCAACCAAACATTTTGTCCTGAGTGGGAAAATAATCAGAGAGTTTAAAAATTCAGATAATCTTCTACTGTCACATAATCTCAGCCAGAGACAAAAGGGGGAAATGGTGTCACAAATCTCACTGAAAATAACAGAGCACAGAACTGGAAAATGAAAACTCTGCTGTTGTTCATTGAGCATCAAGGGAAACTCTCCAGCAAAGGAATACTGCACAAGGCCAAGCAATAAATTTTATAAGGCCTCACAGATTCTGTATCATCAATAATTCATAAATTACCTGTGTTTTATAATTTTAAACTTAATTATTGTAGAAAAAATATTAATAACATCTCTAAGTGCCTTAAGCAACAATAGAAAACACAACTTTTATTTAAAACTTCCTGCTGTGCACCAACCTGAGGTGACAAACATGATTCAAGTTCTTAGATCCTATTTCCTTTGTGCTTTCCCTAATTATGTACTGCTTTTGTTTTGTTGGTTTTTGGGTGTTTTTTTACCAGCACTAAATCAGGATGAAGAAATTGCTCCACCTGTGGATACCTGAACAGATCTCTGGAGAGCACCATGAAATTAGAAATATGTATGGATCTGTACCTGGAGCACAGCATGAATACAACACACCCAAGGGTGCTGCTGTCCCTTTTTTGTGACTCTCTGGCTGAGCTGTTTCTCTCTCCACCTGCTCTCACTGGGATGTTTTCCTGCAGCTCGTTGCTCTTTGGTCCCTCCCCACCCTGCTTCTGTCTGGGTGCAAACCCTCCTGCCTGTGCTGTGCTCTCTGCTTACCCCCAAAGCCTGTCCTGAGAGAGCCCATTTCAAACTGCAGAACAGGAACCAAACCCAGGAATTCTCCTCCCAATCCAACACATGAACCTGCTCCAGAGTCTGCAAAATGCCAAGTGAAAGGTGAGGACACTGCAGCCACCAGGAGAGGGAAGTGAGCTCACTGCTTCCAGCAGCAACAAGCTGTTGTGTCAGCTGTCCAGGAAGCACAGGCTTCAGTGGCATCTTGAAATTCATCAGGCTGCTTCCAAGTCATTAGTGACAATAATAAACAATACCAGGTCCAGGTGAGAGCTGCAGGAAACAGGCAACCCAAAAGCTGCCACCTGAAATGGATCCAGGTCCTAACACCTGAGCTTGTCTCTGTGGCAGGAAGAATAAAAGACCCAAAGATGCTGTAAAGGACCTAAATTTGGTTTTCCACGCCTTGTAACTGAATCTACTCTTGAGAAATAATGCTGGCAGTGCTGGTTTTGTTTTCCAAGGTGGTTCATATTTTCATTTAAATATCTCACCCCATATCTATCCTCTGATCAGAGGGAATACATCCCAGGAAGGTGACACTTCGAGCACCTTTTGCTCCTCAGGGGCTCATCAGGAGAGGACACATCACAGTCCCAGAACTGCTGATAATCCCCCAAAAGCAGCTCGGTGCACTTTCACTTTTCTGGCTACCACAGCAAAGGTTGGCATTTCTGATGTGCCATAAATACAGTGTGCACAGTCCACACTCTGACACAGCCTCCAGATCCAGTGCTGCCCGTGGATTATGGTTCCTTAATGTACAAATATAAAGAGAGGATCTCTCTGGAAGCCCTGTGCAAATGCAATTTCCATTTTGCTGGCCCTGGAGGCTCCATCTGAAGTTCTTGAGCAGATATATGAGCATCCTGCCAGAGCCAAGGATGTTATTCCTGCAGCATTATGACAGAAAAATCCCCTCTGGGTGTCACAGGGCCCCATTCCTCTCCTCCAGGGGCAGTCACAGAGAAAGAAAGATGGCCCTAAATCCCACTGCCAGCATTCCTGGGCTACACAAACACAGGCACTGTGAGAAATTAAAGATTTGGGAAATGCCAGGCAGGGAGGAAATCTGCCTGGATAACCTTGAAAGGGTTTTTTTGTTTCATTAATTTAAAAATCATTCAGAAAAACATTGGTGTGTTGTGTGACCCCAAACCAAACAGCTCTGAGAAGCTTCCACATTATGGAATTGCATCAGCTTCTTACAGGATGTTAAATAGCATTAAGGACAACCATCAATAGTTACTGAGTTACTGGAAAACCTTTCCTTTAACAAGGACATTCTGAGTTCAGAGTTTCAGCCAGTTTCTCCTGCATATTGTGAATCCTGTAGGAAGAACCAGCTGTGACATTCACAATTGCCTTTTTTTTTTTATTAGCATCAACAGGTTTTCAAGGAATGAGCACACAGAAAACAGCAGAGGTTCTATTATCCCTGCTACCAAAAACTCCAAGTGCAGGGGAGGTGTGAAACAGAAGCAGAGTTCTCCTGGAATTTAATGGATCTGACACAGCTGATTACAAACAAGACTGTGAAATAATGGAAGCAGGGAGGCACTGCTGCCTCTGCCAGTCGGAGCAGCCACTGAACCTTGCTCTCTGTGAAACTCTCTGTAAATGTTCTTCCCTTGTCTGAACTCCTGTGGCTCCCAGAGTCACCAGAACACGGAGAAAACAATCTCATCCACACGTACAGCACTGCCACACTTGTTTATCTCAGCACTCTGCTTCGTTCAGAGGAGTTTGGGGCAGCCTCCTGTTCCTTTCACTGGGGAAATTCCAGGGTTTTCTCCTGAAAAAAGGATTTACCACGAGACCAGCATTGCAGCAGCCACCTTACCTGCAGTGCAAGGGGCTTCCACCTCACATTCTTCAGCAGGGCAGGAGCAGAAACCAGGGTGTTCTGAGGACGTTTTTTCAAGGTTAAAATCACTCCATTTGGGTCTTCCCAAAGTGCATTTACTAGGTTCTTTAACTGCCAGCCAACCTAGGGAAAAAGTCCATAATTGAATTTTGAAAGCTTTCCATTTAACTTGAAATGTGAAGGAAATCTTCTGGTGACCAACAAGGACTATTACAACCTGCTCCTTGCAAACATAAGCAGTTTTTATAAACTCTGTTGGACTGAAATCAGGCTGCTGCAGCTGGAGTTTAATTTCTTTTCTTTAGCTGTGTTTCTGAACAAAACAAGGCAGAAGCAAACACTGTTACCCTTTTCAGTAACCTGTGAGATCATCTTAAATCAAAAGATGAGGTCCTAGAAGTCATGAAATTGTTTCAATTGGGTTCTGGAGTGCTGAGGAGGAAGGCAGACTGTGCTGGAACAATGTATGTAGCATGTATGTGACAGCTGTGAGATCCTGACTGGAGAGAAATGATCATTTATTGGTTTGTCTACAGAGCCCCTGCACACAGCTGAGTCTCCAAGTTACTGTAAATTGCAAACAGAGCCCTAAAATAGACATCACTGGTACTGCAGGGATGTGTCACTCAGAAAAAAATACTTGGAGACGTTTCTTAATCTTCTTGATTATTAAAATAGGGATTTACCATGAATTATGTATACATGAAAACAGAAAAAATTATATTTAGGGCTTTTTCCCTGCCTTCTCTGTCCTAGTCAGAGCAGAGTTTTAGAGCAGTAACAGGTGGCTTTACGTGCTGTGGCTGCTGTAAATCTGAGCCCTGGTGTTGGGCAGACCTGCAGTGAGCAGGAATTGGAATGCTGTGTCCACACAGAAATTCCCAGACAACCTTCCCAAGGCAACTGCTCAGCCATAAAATGAACTTGTAAGAATGAAAATCTTGGTGAATCCCAGAAGAGGAACAGCACCAATACAGGCAAGCAGTAAATATTTTGTATTTGCCATGTTTGGCCTGTCAGACTTCACTAACAACATTTTAATCATAATTTCTCTTCTGACCAAAGTGTGAACTTCCACTGCTATTACAACCCAGGAAAATAAAATATTTAGGTGCTCAGACACAGAGCAGTCTACATCCAGCCCCTGGTTATAGCAGGTGTGGTTGTTAATGACTTCCTCTTAGAGGAAGAGAATTCCTAATCACACAAAAAGGTGAAGGGAGAATAATAAGGAGAACCTCCAAGAGATCTGAACTAAAATCCTCTTCTAAGGGCTGAGGAGAAGTTGAGATCCAGCCTGAGGTTCCAGGCAGTCTCCACAGTGGGCCCAAGCCAGGATCCCACTGTGAGCATCCACCTGGGACAGCACTGCCATGTGTGCTGGAATTCCAAAAAGGGTTTTAATAGCTTTTTAAAGTTCTATTCTATTTTTAATGCTGCTGTTCTATTGAAAACTTTCTAAAAATGCACTGGCCATGGGAAAGCAGAAAACAGCAGCAGTTGCAAATAGGTCACATCCAAACAAATGCAAGGATGGCAGTTGCATCCCAAAAATCCCCTCCAGCTTGGGCTGTGTTCATGAAAGGACAGGGGCCATATTTTTTTTTTCTCTTTTCCTCAGTTATAGAATTCAAACAGAACACTTTCTGATTTTTATAGATTGACATAATTTTCAGATTGCCGAAATCCTTAGAGTTCCACGGGCTCCTTTTAGAAAAGAATGATAAATAATTAAGTTAACAATAAATTATTCCAATGAGAACCTTAATGACAAAACCATTAAATACCAAGATCTATCAGAGAACTGTCTGCAGTCATTACTACTGGGGGATGATAAAATGCTCTCAGGAATTTGGACAAGTTATTATAAATTGTATTACTAAAAATATCTTTGAAAAAATAGAAGTCATTACAGTGGATTAAAAATCTTAGTTGAAAACCAGTCCTTGAGAGAGATTTTGACATTTACTCCTAAAGAATCAGTCTTTAAAGCAATTACTAACTTCTAGCTCTGGTGAGAGGCATTCACCAGAAAGGCATTTTGCTCCTTTAAGATTTTTAGCACATACAGTCAATCCAATTCTACAAAATGGGTTAAGATATTTCAGCAAGGAAAGGTAACATTAAAATCAGACTAATGAAGAAATAAACCACTAATGGGATACCTTTTATTCTCCTCCATAAATGAAAATGGAGGTTAATTTAGATGCTAAAGATGAAAGAAACCCAGAAGAATGCAAAAGAATTCACTTGAAATGGTCAGAGACAGGCAGATGTTTAAAATTTTCAAAGTTTACAATTAGGATTGCCACAATCATTAATTTTATTTGTTTGTACATCCTCAGTGTGGAAAGAAGTGCTCCAGTAGAAAAAAACCCCTGTGGACTACTGTCTATATTAAAGGATTTGTTAGTTTTCTCATAGAAACTAAGGTGGGAAATTAAGAATATAGAAACTTTAAAAATAAGAGTTCCAAAAATGTTAATTCCTGAAATAATAAATTCCTTTACCAGAGAAGTCCGCAATTCTGAGGTAATTCTGTAGATTCAAACCTGATAATTTTGTAGCTGGGACTCCTTAACTAATATGTTCAAAAAAATGTGAAAAACATAACCCACTTTCAACAGCAAAGCAGAGTTTTTTACTTCTCCAGTATCTTCTTTAGACTCTGCTCATAATGACTTTGCTCCTTCTCATTCAGAAGATCTGGATTTGCATGAATGGGATTTGGAATGCATCCTACCAGCAGCAGGGATTTCAGCATTGTTATAAATCCTAACTCTGCTCATGCTGGAAAAGCACCTTTTCTCCCTTTTTAAAAGTAAGACTACCTGCCTGGGGATGACTCACTGCAGATCTGTATGAAAAATTAATACAGAAAATTCCTAATGCTACAGATGCACACAAAAATAAAATAAAAAAGCAGTGCATTTTTGGGTGTCTGCAGAGGCATTAAGTGCAGGATATATTTGTCTATCAAAAGGAACTGAGAAAAGAGCTGAACTATTGAAGGTGGTGGTGTTTATCAGAGCATTCCAGTGGCCTGAACCCCCACTGCAGTTATTCTCCTCCCTGCCAATTTCTTCCAAACACATTAGAGGTATTTGTTATGGTAGGAATTTAGAAGTAAAATTTAGCTCAGGGAGTGGAACTGGGAGTGCACAGGGGAGAGGCAGCTGCTCCTTTCTCTGCTTTCCCTGAAAATTCTGGGGGTGAGGCAGGAATGGGTTCCTCAGTTCCTTCAGTGCCTTATCAAACCCCGTCAGGACTCTGAGAAACAGAAAAGTTTTAAGAAATACAGAGCCACTGAGTGCACCTCACAGAAGGTGAGGTTCCACCTTGATTTGCTTGGGGGACTCGTGCCTGCTCTGTTCACTGCACCAGCTGCCAGCTTTGCTCTTACCTGGGGTGGGGAGGTACAGAGCAGTAACTAACAGGAATTTAAAAGCTCCCTTGTCAGGCATTTGGTCTGGAAATCAGTTGTGCCAAATATTTTCTAAATATTTATATCCTCCTGTATTGCACACCACCTGAAAACAAGTAATTCTGCTCGGAGTGCAGTAACCCCTCACAGGAACCAGGACAGATGTTTCCCCTCATGACTCTTCAAATACATAAGCAAAGCCATCTGGATATTTACTTGAACCTGCAAAGTTTGACCTCTCTTCATATTTGCATTAAAAAAACCCCCGCAACCCAGCTTGTGTAAACCCAACTTTTTTAAAGGAAGCAGACTATCATCTTTTCATATTTTAAGTCTATAATTCACTTTGCCTCATTAGGGAATTAATCAAGGGAGCTGGCTTGATTAAGATGGAAATCAGAAATTATTATTAGACAAAAATGTGCTGGAGGATCATGAGACTGTTTTCTGTCACTGAACGGGAAGCTCGTCATTAACACCTGTAGCTGATTCACTCTCATTAATATTCGAGCTGCTCCCAACAATAATTGATGATGGAAAACCAAATGTTCTCCCATTATCTTACATGATTATTTTCATTAACTGACAGAGAAACACAGCAAGAATCCAAGGAGCAGCGAGATCTACCACAGGAGGAGAGGCTTTGCTGAGCCCTTCTGAAAGGCAGAATTGGAGAGTAAGTAACATGTGGCACTTTGTTTGGAAACAGAAGGACACCTTTTGGGGAAAGAACTTGCAATTCTCATGACATCTTTTGTCCTTTTTTTTTTTGTTGTTGTTTTCCCTGCTTGCATTTCCCAACACACAGTGTGCTGAAACACAGATGGTGTGACCTGGCACTACATTTACAGATTTACCTCCACCTAAAATGAGCTCTCATTAGGACTCATATTTACAATTCAGCAAACAGACTCCGAGGGTATTAATTCAATGACTGTCTTCACACAAATAAATTAGTGCTGAAATGATTTCATTGTGTCAGGCTCTTGACACACTTAATTTCAAGCATGTAATTTGACAATGAACAGTGTGAAAGGGCATTAGGCTGCTGATCTTGTATTTAGAATCCAAGTATTTTTGGGGTTTGAAGGGACATTTAAAGGTCACTTAGTCCAATCCCCCTGCCATGAGCAGGGACATTCTCAAGTGGATCAGGGGTTGCTCAGAGCCCTGTCCAGCCTGGTTTTGGTCACTTCCAGGGATGGGGCAGCCACAGCTTCTCTGGGCACCCTGAGCCTGTGTTGCACTGTAAAAAAATTTTCTTCCATACACTTGGTGCAAATCTCCCCCCTTTCAGTGTAAAGTCTTTGCCCCTTTACAACAGACCCTACTAAAAATCTGTCTCCATCTTTCTTCCATGCTCTTGAAAGCACAGGACCCATCATTCCAAAGAGCAACCCCACCAAGTGTGAAAATGCAACTACTTCAGTTAAAAGCAGCAGCTGTTTAAAGAGAATATAAGAAACATGTCACACAAGAGATTTATTACAGATATTTCTGTGGCCTCTTGCTCTGGCACAGCATTGTTTTATGCCTTAAGGAGTTGTTTCTCTTTCTGGTCTTTATTGCCTCTGTCTGTGGAGAAAGAGGAATTCTGTCTCAGACCCAGCTGGCTGAGTTCATCAAACTAAAAATCTTTAAATAATTTCTCTTCCTATGAGACAGATGACACATTTTCCTTTTTACCCATTACATTTTTTTAATGCTAATATCTAACTTAACCACTTTGATGGCTGCAAATGACCTGAAGATCCCACAGTATTTCAGACAAGATATTACTAATGTCAAGACAATGGTATCCAAACTCAGTTTCTCCTAGAAACCTGTTCTTGATTAATTCCAAGTTCATCTTTGCCATTTTCAGTCACATCAGCTCTATGGTGCTCAGTTGGTTTGGGATTAATTACTACATTCTGACTCCTGGAGTCTTGCCAGGTGCTCCTGAGTAACATGGAGCTTTCAACAGGAATTACTAAAACCTTATTATTGCTCTCTGTCCTATGAAATAACCTTCAAATCCTAACCCACCAAAATAAAAAATAAAAAAAAAGGCAGAGAAAAGTCACTTTTCTCCTGTTTACAAATCGTTCCCCTATCCAGAAGTAGATAAAATATTTTACAGATGGTGAGGTAGATGAATCAATATTTGTTTGATCTTCAATATTTTCATTGTCTGAAAAATAATCCAAAAAGGAACATTAACACAAGTTAGCTTTCATAAATTTATGCTGAAAAAGAATTACAATATGAAATTTACCATTTCAACTAAGCAGCAGAGAATACACCACCTAAGGTGTAATTGTTAATTTTGCAAACAAAGAAGTGCTTCAGTGGCATCTTTAGCACTTCTGTCTAATTTTATGGGAGAGGCAGTAAAAATCTACAAGGCACTGGCAGAATTGGTGCCTGCTGTTATTGTAGGGAAAAATAAAGAGTTAGGGTGGCAGTAGTTTGGAATGTATAACTTATTCTTAAAGTTTCTTATGCTGTTTTATTAAAATCTCAGAAGCAAGAAGAACAAGCAGAAAAGCAAATAAGGAAATTGGGTAATGATTAAATGATCTTAACAGCCAGTGGTGAATCGCCTGATTTAATTAATTTCTTGCTTAAAGTACTATTATTTTTTCTTTGATCTTTGTAATTGTATTACAGAGTGTTCCTTGGTTAGACCAGATTCCACGAGGAAAGGCTTTTATTTCTCACTCCTTTGGTCCTTGCATTACAGAATTTGGAAGCAGCTCTCCTTTAACACCTCCTGAACACTTTTCAATCCTCAACTCCATTGAAAAGCTCTTGGAAAAGTAAAATAAAACTTTAAAAAGTCGTGACCATTCCCTGGGGAGCCCAACCACCCCCTGGGAGGGGGAACATTTTCCTGAAATCCAACCTAACCCTTCCTTGGAACACCTCCAGGCCTTGGAGTCTCATTTTTACTCTTTCAGCACCACAGTTCTGCCCTACCCAGGAATGAATCCTTGCCCTGGACAGCTCCCTGTGAAAAATGCTACAGCTGGGAATTTAAAGAGGATGCTGAGGAGGGTCATGCATTAGGATGACAAACTGGAAGTGCTCAAATTATCCAC
>VZRX01015542.1:102724-118951 GCA_013398075.1 Notiomystis cincta | reverse complement strand
AAAAAATATTTAAGAAAAAAAAAAAATGGAGCATGATTGCCTACCCTGTCAACATTTTTCATATAAAGTAACAAACTTTTACCTCAGCTATGGAGCTGCTCTCCCTTGCACAGCAATAACATTATACCCCAAAATATACTTTATTTATTGTATAGTGGTGATGTCACTGGCAGTGACTAATCTCTCTAGAACTCCAAGTCCTTCCTCCATCTGCAGAGCTGAGATGCCCCCTCTGAAGGAGAAATCATCTTAGCCCAGGCTACTTTTGAAATAGAAATGCTTACAGTGTTCCTAAAATTTTTGTAGGCTCAGATACTTAAAGTACCATTTTAATTCATTAAGCGACTTCTTAATTAAATTAACAACTCCCCCCTTTCCTAATAAGTAGATTGTCTGTCTCTTGCCCTAAGTCATATTCCAAATGACAAAAAATTGTGTTTTCTCTCATTAACACTGCAGAGCAACAGTAGCAATGACTGACCTAGATGCTTTTTTGCTTCAGAAAGAGAATTTTACCAAACTTTATTTATAAATGCAATTCAAATTCAATAAATCACATTTTTAATGGAGAACCTAACTTTTCCTTGAAGGGCCTTTAATACCAGTGGTGCATAAGGAAGATGCTTTGCTTACAGCACTCAGTAAAGAATATTGATGGAACAGGAAAAGTGATTAGATTCTGATTCTGGTGCCTACAGATTTTGAGATAGGCACCCAAATTTTTCTGTTTAAGACAGCATATTCAGTACTGGTAGCACAATACATGAGTTTAATGACAAAATATGAAGTTTATAAATGCACTGTACCATTTCTCTGCCTCCTCTGTCTAAAGAGGACCCAAGTTCTGCTTGTCAAACTACATTTTACAGAAATAGATAAAAAGATGCCTCACAAGATTTTTTGCTTGCTTTGTGTCCTGCAGCAATACCTAACAAATGTAAAGAAAGCAAAGAGTGAAAGAGAACTAGGAAAACATTCAACCTAAACAAAACAAGACACTCATGTAACAAGAGATACTGAAGAAATATAAGAAGTGCAAGCAGGAAGACCAACATTAAACACATGAAACTCTTTTATTACTCAGTTTGTGCTTTATTCTCACTGCAACATGACCAGGTATTTGTGATTTTCCTCTTTTATTTTATACCACACCAGAGAAGACCCAACAGGCAGCCTGTGGAGACCACAGTTATCTATCAGTTGTATTTTTAGAAAAAGTGCTTCTGCTGCCTTTGAGCCTGTTGAATCTGCCCAATGAGAGCAAAAAATGTGTGAAACAGTAATTCTAAATAGAAAGCCTGCCAGATGCTCCCTAAGGTCTCTTAGAGCAGAACTGATATTTTCAGATGGACACAGAAAAGAGGAGTTACAAATCATAGAATCAATCACAGAATCACAGGATGGTTTGGGTTGGAAGAGACATTTTAGGTTATCTCATTCCAACTCCCTGCCATGGGCAGGGACACCTTCCACTAGACCAGGTTGCTCAGAGCCCCATCCAGCCTGGCCTTGGACACTTCCAGGGATGAGACATCCACAGCTTCTCTGGGTAACCCCTTCCAGTACCTCCTTACACTCTGAGTACAGATTTTGTTCCTAACATCTAACCTAAATCTTCTTTTTGTTTAAAACTCTTCTGCATATCCTATCACTGCCTGCCCTTGTGAAAAGGTGTTCAGAGGACATTTTCAGTTCAACCCCTTTGAAATGATGGTTACACCTGTACATAAGGCCCTGAGCACACTGTGCTTTCTTCTCAATAAATGCATTTCACACCCTTCCATGAGAAGACTGATTGCATCTCTGTGAGGTAGTTGAAAACTTGGATTCATCTCTGGCTTCCTTGTTTCTTGTCTTTAACTTTCTCAAACTGTCACTACTTGGGCTGGAATTTTCCATGCCAGTTTCCCACCCAGATGTGATTGTATAAAGATCACAATGATCAAAGAAAAGAGGAGGGGTTTATGCCTCTTGTTTGCTTTTGAGAAAGACTAGATTACTTCTGCATTTTTTGCATGGGTAGCTCTACTCTCTAGGGAACACTGCTTTCTGCCTTCTCTCCATGCAGACTTCTCTGGATTTAGCTTATTCACAGGTGCTCACTGCTAAAGTTTGTTCAATGAGGTGATGAGTTCACTGTGCTCTAGGAGAAAATAGGACCAAAACCTGAGGCAGATTGGCTGCAAAATACTACTTTAGAAAATTTAAAATATATTCTTATTGCAAAATAGATTGAAAAAAATCAAAGTATGTTTTTAGCTGATTTGATCCATGTGAAAATAATGCATAGCACTACAAAGAACATGTAATTTTTCACTCTGCAATAACATACTAAAATACATTTCTCTCCTGTCCTGTGAGCAAGGCTCCCTAAAGGACCACATCTCTGATGACACAATGGATACTTCCCTGTGACCAATTTAATTTCATTTTACCACGTTTTCTGCCTCCTATGAAAATTAAAAGAGGAGTGCAGGAAGGGGTCTAATGTGTCATGAAACTTTCCCCTCCCCATCACTCAGGGACTTTCTGAGCTGGAGTTCCACAGCCCATAATAGATTTTCCTTCACCAATTTGTCAAATTACATTTTCAACCATATTATACTTTTGGCTTCCAGAATTATCTGTATTTGAGCTTAATTATGTGCCACATGGAAAAGTGTTTCCTCTGCTCATTCCAGTTCTGTTGGGGGATAATTCATCTCATGTCCTTAGGTCTTAGATATCGAGGAGGAGGCACAAATCTCCCCCTCCTGCCCTTCCCTGCAGCCCTCAGCACATGGAAAACCAAGTTCCCTCTTCTCCAGGCTGGAGGGTCCTCGGGTGCCTCTGTCCCCACACAGATGTTGCTCTGAACTGTGCTCCACTGTTGCTGTATTGTTTCTATCTATGCTGTGTCATTTTCAAGGGTAGCAATAGGGCCTTGAAGCAGACACAAGCACAGTGATTCTCTTTCCTGTTCTCTCTGCCCTTCCTTCCCCCGTGGCTCCCTGTGTCCTGTTTGCCTTTCCAGCCCTCCTGAAGGTTGGGCTCCACATTCCAGGGGCGTTATGCACAGTCCCCCCGAACTCCTTCCTGAACGATAACTGCGACTCCATGGCCGAGTGCTGCTCTTTTGCTTTCCTTGGTGTTTATGTGCTTTTCCTGGCTACCTTATCACCTCCTCACCCCATAACTTTCTCCCACAGATGGACCTTTGGATTTCTGAGGTGCTGCCTATGCCAAATAGTTGTGTTGCTGGCTCGTGTCACAGTCCCAGCGTGGGAGCTGCTCTGGAGATGTTTGCGAGCTCGACTTGGCTACTGCTGCCCTGTGAGAGGTTTCTGCTCTGTTTTCACTCTCAGTTTTGAAATGTGTCTCAAATGTTTCTTAAAGCCCCTCAGCACCACCAAATGAGCTCTCCCTGATGCTCCCAACTCTCCTCCTGCTCTGCTGAGGAGACTTTCACAGCTTTGTGTGTTGTCCCCTTTGGAAAACGTGGCTGTTTATTTTGTATGTTGTTAGGCTGGAGCTGCTTCCTTTTCAAAGGCAAAATCAGCAAACTGACTTACCCAATTCCTTGATTGGCTGCTTAAGCTTAGCCAAGATTCAAAACTCAGTCTTGAGCAGAACTGAATGTGACATTTTCTTTTGCAGCTGCTTCCCTGAGTTTAAAATGCCACAAGCCTGTGAAGGAGAGACCCAAAATAGAACAGCTTATTCTAACCCTGGACAAGACACTTTACCAACACAGGAAAAAAATGTATTATTGATAAAATTCCCCTTTCTGGGTAGACAGGGTGTGTGCCCTCAGGGCTGCTCAGGTAGAGGGAGCAGAAGTCCTTGTGCCATGTGTGAAACACAATGTCTGACCTCTCCATTTCTGTTGGTCTGCCCAAATAAAAAATCCCTGACACTGTAAATTCATAGAAGCAAATACTCCAGTTATCTTAGTCCATGGAATGATGGCTCCAAGGAGGGCACTGGGGAACTGCTGGGGCAGGATTCAGTGGTGAAGATTCTCTTCCAAGATGTTTGTTGTTTCTACTGCCATCACATCTTGTTGGGACCTACAGACAGGACAATGACTGTTTCCTGCTGTGGTCTCCTTTCAAAACGAGAAAAAACCAGCACCCATAGAATTGTTTTTATTTTGGTCAACAAAAACTTAAATATAATGGCATTTTTGCTGAAGGCACAGCATACTGAGCTTATAGTTTTTGTGAAACCATACCAGGGAGTACCCTGAAAAAACAAATTGGTAACAATTAATTCACTGCAGCTGGCAATATTAAAAATCCTACTATTTTATAATTTTTATAATCCTGATATTAAGTTTATGGTGTGCTGCTGCTATTGCTGGTTTCCCACATTCCAAAACAATCTAACAATCTGTCTTCATGTTAAACACAATTATGGTGTGAGGTTGCCATGACTAGGAGTGATTGTTAAACAGATCTCCTTATTATGTATAATTACCTCACTGTCTAAGCAAGCAGCCACACAGAGCAGCTTAATTTTTGTTATAGTTAATTCAAATCTGACAGTATTACAAACTCTCAGAACACTGCAACAAAAGGACTTGGTATTCATAAAGTAATTTGTTGCTAATTTTGTCCAGTGCCTTAAAAGGTTGCTGGAACTAGGGGACCACAGAAGAATATACTGCTGTAAGCTGGGATTTTTATCAGTTTCTAAATGACACAATGAATGTCAGGGAAAAGCTCTGTGATAGTGGCTGAATGGGTATTGATGGTTGCTGTAGTGCTAAATGATGCTTTGGCACCAAAATAGAGTCAAAGAACAAATCATCAGTGACTTTTTTCCGTTTTACTCTTTCAGGGAGAAAAAACTCACATCAAGACTTGCAAAACCTGCAAATTAGATTTGTTAAAAACAATTAGCTGAAGGAAACCTGTAGCAGACAAGCCCAGTTGTGTGCCCATGTTCTATCACCCACTGCTGCAGCAGCTCAATAAGCAGAGGGCTCTAAAAAAGCACAAGAACAATTTTGTTCAGATCCTGGCTGTTCTTTTTACAAACCTGACAGACTCTGAAGCATGGCTGAGAAACTGCTGGAGGGAGCAAAAAACCAAACCAAACCAAACCAAACCTCAAACAAGCAAACAAAACAAAAAAAATATCAAAACCCCAAACCAAACCA
Source organism: Notiomystis cincta (assembly GCA_013398075.1). NCBI lineage: Eukaryota > Metazoa > Chordata > Aves > Passeriformes > Notiomystidae > Notiomystis > Notiomystis cincta. The sequence continues at coordinate 113,808 of VZRX01015542.1, read as the reverse complement.
AACCCAACAACAAAAAATACAGAACCCCCCCCTAAAAAAACAACCAAAAAACCCCCAAAACCCCACCAACCCACAAAAAGCAGCCCAAAAACTACATGGGAAGAGGGTGTTGTTCCTTGTGCCCACTTTTGTACACCCAGCTCTGCTCCTATATTAAAAAGCTGATTTTCCTCATCTGTGCATGGGGACAAGCTCTTCCAGCTGCTTATGCAGGCAGGAAAAACAGCTCCCTGTGATCTCTGCTGTCCAAACCAGACTGTTTAATGCATAATAATGCATATTAAACATTGTATCTGATGCTTTGGCTTCTAGTAGGGAAGAGAACTGGGAGCCTCCCTAAATACTTATTTCTAACAGTTATTATTTCTAAATTTGTTATTATTTCTATTATTAAAATAGTTATTATTTCTAAACAGTTGTTTCTCCATTTCAGGTTAATACACTTGGGGTCTGACTGATTTTTATTTGCCCTGTGGTTTAGGCACCCACAGACACCCAACCCATGAGAATCAGTTTTTACCAGTGCAAGCACCAGTGTTTCTGGCACAGATTCCCAGGCTGGCCAAGTTCAGCTCTGTGATACATCAACAGCTCAGAAAGTGCAGAGAGTAGGTGGATCTAAATTTCTCTTTAAGCAGAGAGGGTCCAGGGACTTATAAACAACATCAGCTGGGGGGGTGGACTACACTGAGGAGCAGTCTGGAAATTCCTGACACTCTACGCCCCTTGGCTGGCAGGGCTGAGCTCAGTTCCTGCTGAAACCACAGCAGTTGTGCTCCAAAAATGTGCAGAGTATAGGATTAGGATGGAGATGAGCTCACTGATGGGATGTGGACTCCACCCTCCTTTCTCCATGGATGATGGCTGCCATGTGCATGACTGCAAGTTCCCTGCCTCCTGACATGAGCTGGACAGGAGTAGTGACCTCATGGGCTTATTAATTCTTCTTACTTCGTTTGAGGTTTTTTTCACTCGAGTTTTTCATTTAGCTATCCAAAATTTTAATTCTCTCAGTATTTCTTAAGCTACTCTTGGGTCTTATTATCAGCAATAAAAAGGGAGCTAAGAATAATTTGCCTACACTGCTAGGGTAGAGATCAGCCTTTGGCAGCAAAGATGTTTGTAGTTCTGCTAATAAAAATTACTTACAAAAAAAAGCAGCAAATCAAATCTCACATAAAATGAGAGTTCATCCTCAACATCCCCTGCCTCTCCAGGTTTGTTTCCTGGCAGACCTTCAAGGCAGACCTTTCTGGCAGAGCCCCCCTTCAAGGGGACATCACACCTCACTGTGACAATGTTTAAATGACACATAGGGAAGAGAAGTGCCAAGAACATCCATCACTCCCTATACACTAGGCTGTTTCCCAGGGAAGAAAGAAGCCCAGAGTGATGCATCTGAAGCAAAAACACAGATGCAATGCCTGCACTGTGGTAGCAGCAGGCTGGGAGATGGAAATGATTATGCTCATGCAGCAGTAGAGCTGCTGCCCATGCTCTGTGCAACAGGACAGAGAACCCTGGAATACATCCTGCAGGAATGCATGGAAATAATGTATGGAGAGAAGGGGAAACACCCTTGTGGCACAGCTGTGACCAGAGAAAGGGAATTCAGAAATCCTTTGCTTCTATGGGGTCACCTGTTTTCGTCTGAGTCAGTTAACCAATGCTCTCAAAACAGGAATTAAAGGGATTTTTGGTAAATTTTAAAGGGAATGAGCACCTACAGCTTGGGCAGGTCAATAAAACTTTCATGAGTAAATCACTGGAGCAGCTTCAGCAGCATGTAGCAGCCCAGAAGTGATATGCTTCACTTTTAGGGGCTGCACAGATAATTGATAACCCAGGAACACATGAACCAACTGCATTAATAGAGAAATACTCAGCCTTGCTTAGTGGGGTCAGCACAGGTCAGAGCACAGTACCTAAAGTCTCTTTTCACACCTCCTCCTGGCTTGTGAGAGCATCCACACCTCAAATCCTGTCTTTAGTTCTGGGTCCCTCATTGCAAGGAAGACATTGAAGTGCTGGAGTGTGTCCAGAGAAGGGCAACACAGATGGGGACATCTCTAGAGCACAAGTTTTATGAGGAGAATTTGAGGGAGATGGGGGATGTTTATTCTGGAGAAAAGAAGCCTCTGAAGGGGCCCTTATGGATCTCTACCATTCCCTGAAAGGAGGCTGTGAGAAGAAGGGAGAGGGGGAAATGAGTATCTTCTGCCAAGTAATAGGTTATAGGATGAGAGGTAATGGCCTCAAATTGCAGCAGGGGAGTTTTAGATTGGACATTAGGAAAAATTTCTACACTGAAATGTTGGTAAATTATTGAAACCAACTATCCAGAGAAGTTTTCAAAAGACATTTGGATGTGGCACTTAGGATTGTGGAGTAGTGGTGAATAAGGGTGGTGCTGCATTAAAGGTTGGTCGATGACCTTAGAGGTTTTTCCAACCTGAGTGATTCTATGGGAGCTATCTAGAATTACAAGATTTCAATGGGAGCAGCTATTCCCACAGATTTTACAAGGTATGTCGTACTCTTACACTTTGGTATCAGCCCATCAGTGGGCAGGAGCTGTCTCTGCAACAGTGGCCATGCAACACCCTGCCTGCAGCCATGAAGGGGCATGCAGAGATGGGACATGGAGCTCTTAGGAATGGTGGGTGTTTCTTCTTTCCCAGTTTCCTAGCAAGTTCATCATTGCAGGAATCTGTAACCAGCAAATTGATTCAGTAAGTAAACCAAAAATGAGTCAGAGCTGTTCCATGGCAGTGCCACCATCTTGGCTCTAACCTGAGGAAGCCTTGACTAAAAATTCCCATAACACTTTCCAGAACAGAGAGCAAAAAACAGAAGTAACACAGGTGAGAAGTTAAATGCCCCCANGGGTAGAGATCAGCCTTTGGCAGCAAAGATGTTTGTAGTTCTGCTAATAAAAATTACTTACAAAAAAAAGCAGCAAATCAAATCTCACATAAAATGAGAGTTCATCCTCAACATCCCCTGCCTCTCCAGGTTTGTTTCCTGGCAGACCTTCAAGGCAGACCTTTCTGGCAGAGCCCCCCTTCAAGGGGACATCACACCTCACTGTGACAATGTTTAAATGACACATAGGGAAGAGAAGTGCCAAGAACATCCATCACTCCCTATACACTAGGCTGTTTCCCAGGGAAGAAAGAAGCCCAGAGTGATGCATCTGAAGCAAAAACACAGATGCAATGCCTGCACTGTGGTAGCAGCAGGCTGGGAGATGGAAATGATTATGCTCATGCAGCAGTAGAGCTGCTGCCCATGCTCTGTGCAACAGGACAGAGAACCCTGGAATACATCCTGCAGGAATGCATGGAAATAATGTATGGAGAGAAGGGGAAACACCCTTGTGGCACAGCTGTGACCAGAGAAAGGGAATTCAGAAATCCTTTGCTTCTATGGGGTCACCTGTTTTCGTCTGAGTCAGTTAACCAATGCTCTCAAAACAGGAATTAAAGGGATTTTTGGTAAATTTTAAAGGGAATGAGCACCTACAGCTTGGGCAGGTCAATAAAACTTTCATGAGTAAATCACTGGAGCAGCTTCAGCAGCATGTAGCAGCCCAGAAGTGATATGCTTCACTTTTAGGGGCTGCACAGATAATTGATAACCCAGGAACACATGAACCAACTGCATTAATAGAGAAATACTCAGCCTTGCTTAGTGGGGTCAGCACAGGTCAGAGCACAGTACCTAAAGTCTCTTTTCACACCTCCTCCTGGCTTGTGAGAGCATCCACACCTCAAATCCTGTCTTTAGTTCTGGGTGCCTCATTGCAAGGAAGACATTGAAGTGCTGGAGTGTGTCCAGAGAAGGGCAACACAGATGGGGACATCTCTAGAGCACAAGTTTTATGAGGAGAATTTGAGGGAGATGGGGGATGTTTATTCTGGAGAAAAGAAGCCTCTGAAGGGGCCCTTATGGATCTCTACCATTCCCTGAAAGGAGGCTGTGAGAAGAAGGGAGAGGGGGAAATGAGTATCTTCTGCCAAGTAATAGGTTATAGGATGAGAGGTAATGGCCTCAAATTGCAGCAGGGGAGTTTTAGATTGGACATTAGGAAAAATTTCTACACTGAAATGTTGGTAAATTATTGAAACCAACTATCCAGAGAAGTTTTCAAAAGACATTTGGATGTGGCACTTAGGATTGTGGAGTAGTGGTGAATAAGGGTGGTGCTGCATTAAAGGTTGGTCGATGACCTTAGAGGTTTTTCCAACCTGAGTGATTCTATGGGAGCTATCTAGAATTACAAGATTTCAATGGGAGCAGCTATTCCCACAGATTTTACAAGGTATTTTGTACTCTTACACTTTGGTATCAGCCCATCAGTGGGCAGGAGCTGTCTCTGCAACAGTGGCCATGCAACACCCTGCCTGCAGCCATGAAGGGGCATGCAGAGATGGGACATGGAGCTTTTAGGAATGGTGGGTGTTTCTTCTTTCCCAGTTTCCTAGCAAGTTCATCATTGCAGGAATCTGTAACCAGCAAATTGATTCAGTAAGTAAACCAAAAATGAGTCAGAGCTGTTCCATGGCAGTGCCACCATCTTGGCTCTAACCTGAGGAAGCCTTGACTAAAAATTCCCATAACACTTTCCAGAACAGAGAGCAAAAAACAGAAGTAACACAGGTGAGAAGTTAAATGCCCCCACACCAGACACCTGGTCCTGCTTTGGAGCATAAGCAGTAGGACCAGGGAGCTGCATGTGCTGAGGGGCTTTAGGTGCCCATATAAGAGGGGCTGAAGTAGGTGAGGGCAGGTAGAGGCCTCAGCAGGGAGCACTGAGGAAGGAGAGGCTTTAATTAAGTTATAACCCTGTCTCCAGACACCAAATTATCTCTCAGGGTTTTTACCTGGCCACTGCCTGTAGGAAGCCGCTGTGCAGGGCTGCCTGGGTGGTGGTTGGTGCGTGAGAAGGCTGCAGTCCTGTTCCCAGCGTGGCCCTGTGAGAGCCCGGCCCAGCGTGGCCCAGGGGAGGGAAGGAGCAGCAGAGGGAGGCTGCACTCGGCCGCTGGCATGGCAGGGGCAGCAGGCAGGGGAGGATAAACCCAGGATTTTGCAATCCAGTGAGCAGAAACACCAACCACATGATGGAGGAAGGAGAGAGGCACTATTCCTGCTGTCTGGGTAAGGATTTCTGTTAAATTGTTCAGCTGGAGAGGAAGAAGGTGCCGTGCAGGGTGTGTGGGGCCCACAAGCCCAGACTCTCTCAGGGAGTTGCTGCATTTTGTGGGGCTCATGAGGGTACCCTGAGCCCACCAAGTGTTGTGATGGAGGTTTGAGCAGCTGCAAGCAGCTGCCATGGGCAGTGGCTGAGTGAAGGGAGGCAGATGGAATCCTTTGTGCTGTGTAAGCTTTGCCTTTCACCTGAGGCACATGAGCTTCCCAGCAAAGTGCTGAGAGGTCTGGGGGTGCTCAGGTGCCTCCTGTTGTGTACTGGAATGCCGTGGAGAAAGGCCTGACTGGGGAGCCTTGGCCCCAGGTCTCATCGCACTGGCTGGGTGAGCCTGTGCCCAAAGGAATGTGTGTGACAGAAAGCTCAGAGGGCTTTGTGCTGCTTGTAATTTTATAGTGACTTATCATGTGGTGAGGAGGAAACCTGCACCTGCTGCCATGGGACAGGCCAGGTCTCCTGTGCCACCATCCCCTCTTCCTCCCTCTGCCCCACTGCTTGGTCCTGAGGCCTCCCTTCTCACCTGCACACAGCAAATACACCCAGTGCAGGGCGAGGGTCACTGTCTTACCCAGTCTCATTTAGGCTCGAAATTAAACCTCTCAGGTGAAAATCTGGACCTAGTGTTTGCCTGAAATAAATCCTGGTTACAAGGGAGTGCTTTATCTGCTAGTAAGAGGTAAAAAAGGAAACTGCTACACCATTATGACTTCTTGTATCTCTACATCATTCAGATGTCACTTTCTCAACCTCCTTCCCAGGGTGAAATTACGTAGTCATGACAAGAACTGCTGAGATGGTGAGACACGAGGCTGTTCTGGGGCTCAGTAGTTGTGCAAAAGGGTCACAGTCAGACACAGTGCAGTAAATTTTGTGCTATTTTGAATTTACTTCTTACAGCTTTCTTTCTCTTGACTTATAATGCATTCACTCTGTAAAGGTAAAGTTGTATGGCTGTATGTGAAAAGGTGCTTTGACGAAATGAGTGTTGCCTAATGGAATCAATGCAAAAATATCTGATACTGATTTTCCAGCAACTATGACAGAAAACTGGAAGGAGGAGGGATCCTCTTGGAGATGGGCAAACCCTGTGACTCCCTCAGTTATCCCCCACTTAAAAGCTATCAATTTAGAGCTGTCCTGTGTACTGCCCCGTGAATTGAACAAGCCTTTTCAGTCTTTAATTAAGGGTGACAAACTCTTTGAACATCATAGCATTCATCTGTTCATGTGTGGAAAGCCTGATATAACAAAAGAATTTAATCAAACTACAAGCCTAATAAAGACTACATTGCCTGAACTAAATGATGTTATTGCTGCAGCTCATAGTTTTACATTTAAAAAAGCGGGTCAGAGTGTTCATTCATCTTGATTAGCAATGCCAACCTAATTACTTCTGGAGGAAACAGTAATTAGCTGGAGTCTCACCTCATTAATCATGACATTCTTCTAGCAGACTATTTTTATCTCATAAATGGCTTGGATTGGAACAAGGTGTATATTTGAATCTAGTTAATTGTACACAGCTTGCTACATAACATTTCACATTTTTATCATTTAACTGCTTCCTTCCTGTAAATCTCTCAGCTATTTTTGTAGGCTGCTCTCGTTAAATAAGAGGTGAATGGCCCACATAAGGTAAGTCAGCTTTAATTATGGATGGAAGGACATGAAGGTGTGTTCCAGCAGCAGGGGAATGGAGTCCTGCCTGCACAGGAGAATGAAGGGATCTTTTCTCAGGCAGAAATCAGGGCACAACTTCTATTGCATTGACACTGAGGAGAAGTCTGGGCCAAGATTTTCAATAGGGAAAAATGATTGAGTGCATCCTCGTTATTAAAGCCAAGTACCTGGGGATCTCTCCATGTAGGCACCTTGAAGTCAGTGCTGAGCTGCCAGTCACTTCTGAGTTTTGATTACATGGTATTGATTACAGTGTCCTGTAATCCTGTCCAGTATCATGGTATTGATTACAGTGTCCTGAGTACAGGACAGTATTGATTACATGGTTTAAAAATGTGTGTTGTTAGAAACTTGGTTTTGCATTTATTAAAACCAATGAGGAGGCAAGTACTTTATTTTGTGTGTGTGTTTATTTTTTGTGTGCAGGAGAGGTTGTTCTTTGAAAAGTTGCTTTAAACAACTTCTTAATTTTACAAATCATGATTGCCTTATTTATCTGAACTTTAAGAACTGGGAGGGAGAGCGAGCTTGGAAACCACAGATCCAGATTCAGTTTACTAACAAAAGTATTAGAGCCTGATTTTCTAGGGAGGATGATTATGGGTGCATTAGTCTGGGACATCAGATTTTTTAGAGGTAGTAAAATAAATGGCTCTTTGTATCTATGCTTATAAAACATGTGTGTCCCTAATACTCGTTTACTGTGAAGAAAGTTCTCCTGCATGTTTTATATACATTTTTTTAAAGCTTGAAATAAAGGGTTTTTTCCCTTACCTACAATCTATCTGTTTAAACAAGCAGTATGTTAACCTGAAACAATGAGAGAAGATTCACAAAGAAACATAGGAAAATTAAAAGTTACTAAAAATATTGTCAAGTTTATACTTTGCTTTAGTTGTAGGCAATGTTTTACATTTCCAAAGCACACAAATGCTAGCATCAGCTTTTTATTTGCTTTTAGTAAGTAGAGAAATTAGCTGTATTTTAGGAGTTGATCTATGAGTAACTTTCCTCTTCTATAATCAGGTAAGTTTATATTACTACAAATGGAAACTGGTAGCTATTTTTGAGCACTTCCCGCAAGAATATTTAGTTATAATTGCCCCACAGATTAAGCTGTAACCCAGCAGCCATTGGGGCACTTTTGGAACTTGCAAATAAGACAGCAAATATTCTTGTCAGTTTTTGAGAAATTATTAAATTATTCTCATTTTAAAAACTAAAGAAAGTACTCTTCATTTTTATGCAATTGTGTTTTTAAAAAGTTTTCTTGAAGTCCTCTTTCCTCTCTTTCAATGACAAAAAGACAATGGTAAACACATGAGTAGAAGATCAAGTGTCCCTAAAATTGAACAAACAGCTCTCCCTCCATCCTTTAACCTTGGAAAAAACCCCATTTTTTCACAGGAAAGAATTTGATGTAAGAGACAACTTTTATTCCAAAAAGATGTCAAATTACAATTGGGTCTTACACACAATGATAAAGCAAAAAGCTTCTTAACTTCTCTGGCAGAAGCAGCCCTGCTTTTTTGTAGATGTGAAGTAGCTGCAGAAAAAGGGCATATTTGACACATGCATATGCTACATGTAAGTGACTTTTTGATATTCAAGTGGTTAATTTAAAAGTCTTTTCCAATAACTGGTATTGTTTCTAATTGTTAATTTTATTATTAGGATCTAGTATGTTGTAGACAGATATCTTTGATCATAGGTCCCAGTTATGCTAGAGGCAGTGCTTGTCAGATGTTAGAAATGTAGTTTTCTTAATGAGTATGTACTTATAAATTAATAAAACCTTAATAAATATCTAATGAAAATTTTAGGCTTATTTGCCTGCATTTTATTTTTGTAGATATCACTGATGTCATAATTTCAGTCATGGGTCACTTCTAGAGGATTCCTCAAATCTAGAGAAAATTACTTTTCCAGTTCTTATAGGCTAGAAGCAGCTCATACTAAGCTTTTGATATTTAAGTAGTACTTCTGACATCTCAAATGAATTTATAAAAAATTAATCAAGCCACTCTTGAACTTCTGGTAGAAGCTGGCCTTACCTGCCCAGCTTTGAGGAGGAACTGAAAACTGAATTGGTTAAGGACAACTCTCTCAAATAAAGGATGTTAATGGTGTAGGGCTCAGAATAACCAACCTTGTCTCTTGCTGCAGGCCAAAATATCAGTATTTTTAAACTTGAGCTTTGTGACTTTGTGAGCCAAGTGCAGAGCCAAGAGCAGAAGACCAAAGCTCTTGTTATCAGGGGTGTTTTTCCAGCCATGAGATATGGACTCAAACTTTACTCTTGCCCTCTCTACAGCAGAAATTTAAATCAAAGGCCCTTTAGTCAAAGGGTCAGGCTGCTGTGATATCCCAATGGAACACAATTTCTCATCCTGAAATCAACAGGAAAGGGAGCTGAACCACCTTTGTACCATTTCATTGATGAATGCTTTAGAGGAGTGGGGAATGATGGCCAGAGGTTTGGTTTCCCAGCCCTTGGGACTTGGGTGGTCTCTGGCACAGGGAAAATGCCCTTTTTTGTCTGGAGCCTGCAAAGTTGAGTTTCTGTGCATTTGTGGAGGCTGTGGGAAGGGGCCAAGCAGCCACTGAAGGAGCTGGATAGACCAGGCTGCTGCTTTTTTTGACACCTCCTATTTCCCCCTGCTTGCAGCTGCAGAGTTGTAAGAAGCACTTGAGCAGGTCTCCAAATTCTTATTTCAGTTTCTTGTGATTTATGTCCAGATTCTCTTCTGGGAGGCCTGCAGCACAAAACACTTCCACCATCCCAGTAATATGCCAGTCACAGGATGCAGGTGCCATTTTCTGGGTTTGTTGGATCAGACATTATAAGTTTTGTGTCTATCCAGTCCTGTTACTGCATTTAAAACCTGTGATCCTGGTCTCAGGTATTGCCAGGGTTTCATCCTGTGCTTGCTTTCAAAGGGGAAAAATTTCAAATATTAAAGTCCATAAAATTATTCAAATTTGCTACTTGCAAATCTGTTACTTGCTTGGTAACCAAAAGATAAAAAACAAACACAGTTTCTGGACATTGAGAGAAACAGAATGAGTGTGCACTTTTAAATATGAGTAAGGGACTTGAGTGGCATAATTTCTGTCACTGTCTATACCCTTTGATATACCCTATCCTTCACATAATCCCAAAATTCATTATATTGCCACTGAGATATTCCTGCAGGTCTTTACTCTCACCCATTGCCATAGCTGAACAGAAAGCCAACAGAAACTAGGGCAAACATTTGAGCAATTATATATCTTTTTTAATAAGTATCATTATTTTGGTTTGTCCAGTAGCAAAGATGGACACAAATGGTACTGTGGGCAACTGGTTTGTGGGAAAAATAAAAGAATAAATCACAATTGAGAGGCATGGTGGCTGGGCATTACAAACATGGATGTCCTCCAGGGATAACCATGCATTGACATGAGGATAATCAGACTTTCAGTATAAGGCACCCTTCTGGAAAAGGCAAGTTATGTGGTATTTCTGCTTGCTGGAGACTAACTCATGTCTTCTAATTTTATATTGGTTTGAAGTTATCTAACACACATCAGAAAATACATGTAGTAAATCAGATATTTAAAATTTTCTAACACATATAAAAATAAAATCTAAGGCAAAACCTTATAATTGAAAGATTAAATCTTGCCCTAGCCAGTAAAAATAGACTAAAAGCATGGGAAACTATTTTAAGCATAGTGTTGGCTGTACTAGACAATTTTAGTTAGGTCTGTGTCTCAGTCTTGTCAGGGATTAGGATAGTCCAGAAGGCTGCAGTCAGTATGCCAAAAAATGGTTCTGGCAGGGGGAATAAAATTTTAAAAGATTTATAGAAAGCCAATGTTTATACATAAAATGGGATGGTAAACCTGTACCTGAAATCTAGAAGTATGATAAAGAAAAGCCTTGGAAACTGGTCACTGATGAAAAAAAGGAAGAGACTGTCAATAACAGCATCCAGCCCTGTTGTATGCAGTGGGAATTCTGCCACTTTCATGTTTTGGCCAGGATTTTCTCATATGGAATGGGGCCCCAGCTGGCACAGGCTGTGGCAGTTCCATAGTTTTCCATGTAATTATGACGTGTTTGTAACAATGTAGAATGGACTCAGTTTGAGGCTTTGCACCTTGCACAGTCCTTTGTATCAGTGTGAGGAAGTTGGATCACTCAACCTTT
>VZRX01015542.1:47679-102647 GCA_013398075.1 Notiomystis cincta | reverse complement strand
AAAAAAAAAAAAAAATTCAATCCCCTTGTTGCTACAATCACTTTTACTGGCAATGGAAAAAATACCAGGCTAAGCTTCAAATACTTGTTATTCTTATTTTTCCCTTTAAATTTATGTTTTAGTCTTATTTTTCCCTTTCAGTTTTGTTTGATTGCTTATGTATGAGATTAAAATCTCCTAATTTGTGAAGAATTTTCAGGTGATCTCTGATCCACGTTGTTGTAACAACCTCATCAGTGTACACACTTAGGAAACAGATGTGGTCTCATTTCCATGGTCTTTATCCCATCCCAGACAAGAGATGCAGATGTGTCCAAAGAGTTTGCAAGGGCAGAAAAACTTATGGATACTGAGTTTAGATTTATCCTGTTGAGATGACAGCCAGAAGTAACTGAATCTTAATGTAATTGCTTTCAGAATATATAGCAGCTTGAAGAGAGAAATCTTTCAATTCAGATTTGTGAAGCCCCAAAGAACTACTACCATCCCTTTCTGGTGGTACACCAGTGCTCTGAGGACTGACTGATGGAATTTTTTCATATCAGGCAGAATATGTGGAGGGCATGATTTTATACCACAGACTGCCAGGGAAATTCCTGGTGTCCTTTTCTCTTTCTAATAATATGTCTTGGTTCAGGCTTTTTCTCTGTGGAGTCATGAATCTTTTCAGTTTTTCCAGGAAATGCAAAGAGGTAGGGCTGCTGCTGCTCTTGTTCTGTCTCTTAAGCAAAATGTTTCTATATGACTTCTCTTGTTCTGACTTAGGAGCACCTCAGAGCCTCTGCCATACATTTGAATTTTGTCTTGACTTGGTTATTGTATTCATTTGTAGACAGTGTGCTGTAATTATTCTTTGCCCCAGGGGTTTGTTTGTACTGAGTCACTGAAGCTGAATAGCCCTTCCTTATGTGTATTTTCTTTGCAGACATAATTTGCTCACTGAAATTATCAGTGTGTTTATGCTGCTTTTGTTTGATCTTGATTATAAAAAAGTGCTCGTTGTGGCCTTGAGTTGTAGATAATGCCTGGCATCGATTAACCAGCTTAATTTAAAGAGTAGCTTCAGACTGATCTGTCAAAGAGGTGTAAGAGGTGGTGTAGGTTGAAGTGCTCTAAATGAGCACCTTTTTCCTTGGATTTAGCGTGCTAAGGGATGTGCAAAAGCTGGACAGTCTCAGGATGTTTGGTTTAGCAGTTGCCAACCTGATTGTTGTTGGCTGTTTGCACCATAGAAACACTTGGTGAGGAATGAGTGGGACAGAAGACCTGAAGGAAAACATTCTTTAATCAAGACACTGGGCAGCCCTAAATGGCCTTGTTGTTCAAACTGTTTTGCAAATTTTGGTGTGACACTGGTTTCATGTGCCACAGCTTTGCTTTCTCCTGCTGGAGGGAGGCCTGGGTGCACAGGGCTCTGTGGTCCTGCCCTCTCCCCCTGCTGCCTCTGAGGCTCATGAGAGTTTGCTACACTGCAAAAACCTCTTTTTCTTTTGACTGGGTTGGTTTTGTGTCTGATTAGTGATTCACACTCCTTGAAGGAGTCGGAGGGGAGATGGACAACATCTGGGAGTGGGTGAGAAAGGCCAACAACACTGTTGGGTGGAACCTTATCCTTTCACATTGGCAGTTGTGTGAGCTCCTGAATCAGCTCAAGGTAACTTCATCCCAAATTAGGGCTGGGCAGGAGGGAGGTCAGCCTGGTCAAGGCTGGTGGTGCTTTGCTGCTTCAGATTCTGGCACTGTGAAAGGATGTTCAGGGAAAGGAGGATCAGGCTCAGATCACTGAAGTCCAGCATGAGAGTTTAAATTAACCTCAGGCAACTCTACTGAGTTCCAGGAACAAGTGTAAACCTGTCTCTTCTGGCCTCTTGGCAGGACTGGTGCAGTAGGAAACAAGAAGAGCAAAAATGAGGATGAATCTCGGCATTTTTGTGCATCCTCGTGCACATCTGATACTACAAAATGTTTGTGTGCAAGGCACACGTGATTTTGAAGTTTCAATTTGAGTTTGGATAGCATTCAATAATGTCATTTTATTCCCATTTAAAATCCAGCTTAATTAAAATGTACAGAGTATTCCCACAATGAGTATTGTTTCTAAACTGTGTGTCTCTTTCAAATTCCCAGTATAAACAATCCTGTAAATAGGTAATTAAAGCCATCTGCTTCTTGGTAGCCTAGTTACCTTTGCAGAATCATTTACATTTTTCTCCCCTTTAACTCAGGGAATTAAATTGCCATAAATTCTTACTCTAGTAGATAAACTACTACAAAATAAGGCTTATGGCACAGACATTTTAAAGAAAAGACATACTCTACTGAATGTCTCTTCCAAACAAACTGTCCTTCATAGCCACAAAAATTGGGCTGTCAGATGATGGACATACCCAAAAACTGTAATCCAGCACAAGATACTTAAAATAATGTGGTTACTGTCTGTGAGCTTGTATTCCTACTTTTCTATGAAAATGGTGCTTTTTATCAAGTCATCAGAGGTGGGTACTGATGTCTGTGAACCTCTTTTGAGCTAAAGATCTGGCTCTTGCTTTAGGCCAGTTTCACAGAAGAGTAAAAGTCAAATTTTAGAATCATTCTTGGAGTTCTGCCTTGTGGTCACCTCTTTTAAATGAGAGAAAAGGAGCCTCTCTTGTAGCAGTCTCACTGTAGAGTGAAGATTTAAATGCACTGAGGTGGTGCAAAGGCCTAGATGGGAGTGCCCAAGGTACTTACTGGGATTTGCAACTTCTGATAGAGTTGCAAATTATTTTTCCCCAGTAGAAGAGGAGTAAAAATGTCTTCTGAATCTTCTCCAAGTCATTCCAAGCTCTTGGGAATTTCTGCACATTATTTCTGTGAGAGGAGAAACACTATTCACCTCTACTTTCTCCCTCTTAAAAATAGCAAGTTCACTGCTGATTACTCACACCTGTAAGTTCTGAATTGACATTAAAATCTGGGGCAAAATATTGCAATATTCCACCTGACTGGTATGTTTTAAAAATCAGAATCTGCTTACAAGGGAGCAGAAGGCCTCTTGCCATCTCAAATAATGAAAAAACTGGTACATAGATCTCGTGGTATTGGTGGCACTTTCTAAAAGAACCCTGTACAACTTTCAAGCACAACTTAAAGGTATTTGAGTCTTTAGCCCCTTAAATTCTTTGGGGCATCAAAGCTAGCAACACTGTTGCAAAATTTCCTATTAAAAGGGTTTTCTCTGGATGTAGGAAAGAAAAAACCAACCCCAAAATCCCACAAGAAAGTAGCCAGGTTCTGTCTGTGACCTTGTTTTTTCTTAAAAACTCAAGTTGAAGCTTGCTGGTGAAGGGAGCTGGTTGTGCATGGCTACAGCAAATAACTTACTGCCACTTTGAGTTTATTCAGCAACTACTTAAGGCACCTAAAATAGTGTGTGAACACCTTTAGGAAAAGAACTTAGTACTCCTGGTTATAGTTATTTTCTGAGGATGAGGACACGACTGGACAAGCTAGATATGGACACTTAGTCCCAAAATTATTAAAACATCCTCTTAAATGAACAGAAATTGGGAAAGTAAGCCTAATTATGGGACTGCTTATTTAATAGAAATAACCTTTTTATGTGTTTATACAGTTGCATCATTGGGAGTTGAGACACATGTAGAATATTATTGCATAACTGAGCCATTAATCCAGCCCTGTACAATAATAACCTACATTTGTCTTTTTCGCTTCTGACCAATTGAAGTTTGAATTATATTTTGTTTGCTCTACAGGTAATACAAAAGTGGCTTTTGGATTTGCATTTTAAGAGCTTGTTCATAATTCCTGAGTCTGGTGGTGTTTCTGTTCCACACACAGTTTTCTGTAAGAATATTATGTCTTGCAGGTACATGGCATTGGTTTAAAGAAAACTGATCATCAGTCCCAGGGGTTGTGGTTTAGCTTAGGAAATAGGTGCAAAGGGAAAAGCCCAGTAAGCTGAAAAAATGAAAATGCTCTTGACCTTGAAACATAACAGAGAGAGAGTGACTTTAGAAAGTGGAGAACAGGCACACTGTGCCTTTGCATGTGCTAGGATTGCTGGNGGAAAACAGGGGTGGGCAGAGGGAGAGAGAGGGAGAGTAAAACAGGGGTGGGGAGGAGGAGAGAGAGGGAGAGGAAAACGGGGGTGGACAGGGGGAGAGAGGGAGAGGAAAACAGGGGTAGGGAGAGGGAGAGGAAAGCAGAGGTGGGGAGAGGGAGAGAGGGAGAGGAAAACAGGGGCATAGCAGAGCTGGCTCTGAGGAGGAGCCTCCTCTGTGAAGGAATGCTGCTATGGACCATTAGCAGTCATTGAAGTACAGTCAGGGGAAAATAATCCTTTCTTTTTTTTTTGTTCTCTCCCTGCAATTTTTTGATCCATATCCTAGAAATAAAACCTGCATTAAGAGATAAAAGTTCTTCTTAGTGTCAGTACAGATAAAGTATTTGCATAAAGAGAGTCAAGGCTGCTCTCCCAATGAAAGCCACTCCTTTCTTCCAGTATCTGAAGGGGTCCAACAAAGAAGCCATAGAGGGATTCCTCATCAGAAACTACAGTGACAGGGCAAGGAGCAATGGTTTCAAACTGGAAGAGGAAAAACTTAGGTTAGATATACAGAAGCAATCCTTTACTGTAAGAGTGGTGGGGCCCTGGCACAGATTGTGAGACGTTGTGGATGCCCCATCCCTGGAAATGTTCAAGGCCAGGTTGGATGGGGCTCTGAGCACCCTGGGATAGTGGAAGGTGTCCCTGCTCATGGCAGGGGGCTGGAACTGGATGATCTTTCAGGTCCTTTCCAATCCAAGCCATTCTGCAATTCTATTTTTGCCAGAGAAGATGGAACTCTAGGAAATAGCAGGTAGTTTCAGTGGAGGACAGATGGCAGATGTGTGTTCCAGGAAATACACTTCCTGATGAATAGGAAGGAAATCATGTGCATTTATACAAACATTTATATATTTAAATTTTTGTCAGGACTGGTAGCAACTTCTTGTCATATTTAAAGCTGAGATACCACTGGAAATGCAGCCAGGTGTTTGGTAACCTTAGGGATATTGGGAGAAGTGGTGCTGTTTTGCTTTTTGCCTTTTTTTCTTTAATATGTCCTCTGTAATCTTTGCAGATATATTTGTAGCTCTGTAGCCTGTTGAATTAGTGGCTAATTTTCCCAGTAGTTTCCCAAGGCCTTTCCTTAGGCAGAAAGAGAACACAAATTCCAGAACTCCAAGGCCCCTATCCTATCTTGGTTCTTCCTGGCTACCAAAGTTGAGAACAACTCTTCAAGATACATTTTCATGGACAAAGCACAACTTATACCAAGGGGGTGACTCCAGAGAAGGGGCTTGACCCGGGGGGAATTCCATCACCACTTGTCCTCCTACTTGCTGCTTTTTTGTCAATTACACTAATTTTCTAAACATACAAAATCTGTATTCATCCTGTGTGGGTGAGCTTTTGTGGACATCTTCCCATAACTGCCCCTTCAACAAAGATACACTTTTATATTACCTCCCATACTAAAATTATCTCGAGTTTCATTTCTAGGCTGGAAAAGGCAACAGAAGTAATTAGTTATTAAAACACTGTGAAGATGAAAGTTCCTTTATTGCTGTGATGGCTATTCAGACCTTCAACTGCTATAAATTAGCACAGCTACATGTTCTCCAGTAAAGCTACTTTGAGTTTGCATCTGCAGAAGATCTGGCTTCCTTGATTCAGTGATGCTACAAACTTCCTTTGTATGATGCCTATTTAAAGATTCTCTTGTTTTTACAGCCTAGCCAAAGAATTTGTTTCCTTAATGATGTCCACAAAAATACACGAGCCAAATTCTTTGTTACCTCACTGCAAATCACAGTCCTTGCATTGCTGTCAGTGAGTTTTATCTGTTGTCCAGCTGTGGAGCTGAAAAGAATTTGATCCTGTTTGTCTGTAGAGTTTCCAGGGTACGCTTCTGCAAATATTTTTGCTTTCTATCCAGAGAGCATTTCCACATCAGTTTAGTAACCTTGACTACAGTGGAGCTGTGCCTGTTTACACTCATTTGCACTAAATTTGTGCAAAGATTCTTGATATTGTTTTGTAAACATAAATTATTAGGTTTTGTTTTAACTAGAAATGGGATAAATTGAGATATTTTAAGTGTGAGCTCTGGCTTCTTTGAAGGAATTTTGTGATTAAACTCACTGGTATAAATTGTATTGTCTTCTGTATGTAAGAGAAAGAGACACTTTTTCCAACAGTTCATATTCAACATAATTTTCCACCAAGGAGACTGTAGCAGTTTGCCAGAGTTGTCACATGCCTTGATGTCTTTGAATTTCTTCCTTGGAAGCTGCTGAAATCCTTCATGCAACTGCTCCACTTGGGCATAATCCAGGAAGAGCTTTCTCCAGCTGCTTTGGTTTATTATGTATTGGCTCCCAGAATTTGAGATCACAAGTTGAGCAAAAAGGCTAAATGTGGATTCACACAGAACAGCCAGCCCTCCACGAGCCTGGGCTCCAGGAAGCCCCTCTGACCTGTTCTCAGTGCTAATGTTCCTCGAGGTACTCCCAAGACCCCTGGGATTTGGGCTGTTGATGATAACAGGCCAACAAATGTCATGCTGCATTTATGGGACAAAGGAAAAGCAAGCAGTAAAAAACCCTTCTTTTCTTCTATATTTGTTGTATGAGGAGAGGAGCCCATTCCACATATCCTCCCTCACAAGCTAGAAATGAAGTGCTAAAGCTAAAATCTTGGCACTCAGGAAAACAGGAAGGAGGGAGGCTGAAGTCCAATACAGTGAGATATAAATCTTTGATGCTACAAGACTACCCTTGCTATTGCTTTTGGTCATGTTTGTGTGCTTTGGGTATTTTTCTCTTGTGCAAAATCAGGGCATTCAAGCTTATCAATGTGTTCTTGTGGGAGATAAGATCCTTCCTTCAATCTGATAAAAAAAACCAGTCTTATTCCTAGGGCAGAACTGTCAGGTATGGAAATATGATTGAGGTAAATGAGGTAAATGAGGTTTATTCAGGTTAGAGTGGGCTCCCTGTGGCTGTAGCTGTGGTAGGGGGGCAAAATGTCCCCAGCACCCTACTGGCAAAGTGGCAGATGTTTACTGCCAGCTACAGCATCTTCCACTTCATGCTTCAGGTATTGCCATTCAGGTCTGTCTCAGCTTTGCAGCTGGTTATTGAGGTTAGTCTGGGTATTCTCCCTCCCTTCCTCCCTTCCTCCATCCCTTTCCTCTCTGTCCTGCCCTCTTCCCCTTCTTTGCAGTGCTGTGCAGTCAGCTGGGTAAAAAACTAATAGTTGTGAGGGTGGCATTTGTTCTCCATTGCATCAGAAACCCAAGTCTGAGGCAGTGCAGAGAAAGGGAAAGGCTCAGCTTGGGATGGCAACGTTTCCAGGAGGGAAACACACCAGGAAAGGCTCCAGGAGCCCATGTGTAGAGCAGCAGCCCATTACAGCCCCACCACACCTACCTGCAGTCTTCACAGGAGCCTCAGCTGGGAACAAATCCTAATGACCTGCAGAGGTGGAGCAGGGTGGAGATGCTCCAGAAAGATACAAAAAGGCACAAACCCTGCTAACAGCTTGTTGCCCACCAAAGAAGAAACCTGGAGGCATGAGGAGGTCTTAGTGTCCCTTGTCCTCCCTGGCATCACAAGAGAATGGATTTAATAGCTGGACACAAGTGTTGCTTGGCCCAGTGGCTGGCTGGATTTCTTGACACTACCCACACTGGTGTTTCTGTGTGTGAGAAAGTGAAAACTGTTTTATTTCAGTTTTTCTAATAAAAAAAAATCTCTCCATGCTGTGTTCTGATACAGTGCTGCAACAGCATTTCCTCCAAGATGGACATTCAGGAGTAGAAGATGTCATCATTACAGAGTGCCAGGACTACAGCCTGGTCCAGCTAAGTGTTTAGGCATTCCTTTTGCAGAACTGAATAATCCCTATTAATTAAGAGGATTCTTAAGTGCTTTCCTGAAATGTCTTGCAGGATCAAATACTTTTTTCCCAGAGCTTTGTTTTTCTTTTATATTTTATTTTTTGATTTTATTCTATCATTTATGATTTAAGCACTGTGCTTGAGAAACAGCTGCTGTAAAGACTTTAAGATCTCTATAATTCACGTATTCTAAACTCAGCAATCCTAGGATACTTACGTTCTTTTACAAAGCAGGGGGAGGAAAGGACATGCAAAATCTTTAAGATGCTATTTAAAAAAACTTCAAAGGAAGAGGGAAAGTTTTATCCTTTCATAGCTCAAGAAAAGTATGCAGATAATCAAGCATTTTCTCCACACTTTAAGAGTGCAGAATGTGATTTGCCTCTTTCAGTTACATCTAAATACTTTATAACTTGAAAAGCTATAGTTGCATTTGGGAAGCTTAGGAGAGCTAAACTTAATTAGTGTACACACATTTTATGTGAGCTGTTGTGCTCTTTAGTTATGATAAAATGGTTTTTTCTGACTATATGCAGGAGTATTTTGTATGAGATCTCTCTCTGGCTCAGTCTGACTTTCTCACTATTGCAGTTCCACTGCAAGGAAGAACTCACATACACATTCCATGAGTATCACATGTCCTGGTTTCCTGTATGTCACCTGCAGCAGCAGTTCTGGCTCAGAAAAAGGGTGTGATTGGAGGAGGAAGAGAGTGGTTGGGTGGCTGTGGTCAGGGTACAACAGTAGGGTTGAACAAGTCTTTTTTTAAAATATTCCTGAAACAGAGAGCTGCAAAATGTACTATAATCCTAATCTTGACTGGAGAAGTTAATGGGAATTTTGCCTTTTTCTTTTTCTTTTTTTTTTTTTTTTTGAAACAAATATATTCACAGTTCCAAGACTGAATATATAGCTTGTCCAATGCCAAATTAAATTTTCTCAATTTGTAGTCATTAAAGTACTGTCTAGACACTGGAAATTTGTACTTCTTTGCTGAAGGTATTCTTCCACATTTATTATACCTTGGATGGGCTGCATTTTCTCTGCTTGACAGTTGTGACCAAGAGCAGCAGTGGACATTTGAATATAACAGGTAAAAAACTCCACAGCCATGTACCAGCTAAGGCATCTCCTACCTGCTCTGTGAGCTTGTCCCAGTGAGAGGCAACACAGGTCAGGCATCCAGGGACAATGAAAAAAATACATCTTTTTGTACCTGAAACTGTTCCATCACTTTGGGTTTTAGTATTTGCACTCTTTATCTAAATAAAAGATTTTACCTTTGGGTGAAATCCCACTGTGAACTTATGATTCTAGTTTGCAGCATCAATATTTCCTTTTTGTTCCTGACTGAAACAGTTCAGCTCCTCCTGTCACAGTTATTTTTCTCTGTTTACAGGGTTGAATTCTTGTCTTGTAACGAATATCTCCCAAGCCCATATGGTAATGAATATGTGCTAGCTCTTCCTTTTTTCCCTATTTTGCTATACAAGATAAGGCCATCCCTGTCATCTTTTTGCAAACTATGCTCAAAGCACATTCTGTGCTCAAGAGTGATTATTAAAAAAAAATTACATTTATGAGAAACAACACAATGTATAGAGGACAAGCACAGGTTCAGAATGTGTGAATTGGTGTCTTTTTTCCTGTTTCTGTGCTGATGGACTATTGTATCTTAGATAATTTTTGGGTTTTATCATGACTTCATATTTGGTAGAAAGGCTTCAGACTTTTGAACTGCCCAGGGTCCTATGAATACTGATTTATATACTTATTTATACAAACCTTTTGGTGTGTAGAGACAGCATGCACCACTCATGAAGTTTTACCTTCTAATGTACTTTCCTTAAATTTAAAGCCAATGCATATTGTCACTGAACTTCATTGTTAGAGGATGAAAGATTTTTTTCCTATGCTCTTTTAAATAATTTTAAACCTAGACTATTTGAATTGGAGACCTGTTTTTTTATTTACTCAGCACTTATTTACATAATCAGTACTCAGACCTTTTCCTGTACAATTAAGCCCAGCCCATTGGGTGGTTAATTTTAGCTGTTAGATTTTTTTCCCTACTCCCTTTTTGTTTTGCATGTTGCACCTTCAGACTTCAGCTAAAGGATTCCAATACAAAACAAAAGCCATTTTTAAAATTGGATTGCTAATGTTTCTCTGCACAGAGAGTCTTGGGAGCAGGCATTTTGGACCTGTTTTTCTATATTTTCAAATAACTCAGGACGCATCTCAGAACATTTCTGTGTCAGTTGTGCAAAGAGGACTCTAAATGACAAGGCTAAAAATCTGACTGGATACATCTCATTGGCTCTTTCTAGCTTTATTTGCTGAAGTTGGTCCATTTTTCCTTCACATCAAACACTGTTTTCTTCCATGTGTTTGGCAGAGTAGCTCTAAAACAGTTATGAGGCTGTTGTGAAGTAAGCCTTGTTTCCAGCCACGTATTTGTAGTATTCCCTTGTCACTGTGCTTGCTGACAAGACAGTTTTGCAGCTAGAATTTCTCCCTATCCTGAGTGTGACTGGTTGCCAGAAAATGAACACCATATGCTGTATTTAGTTTAATAAAGTTCTCGGTGTGTTATCTATATCATTATTCCCTCTCTAGCATATTCCTAATGTAAAATTGTATCAGGAAATTGGGAGAACTGAAGAGTCCATCAAGATGGCAGAGCTGCTGCTCAGAAGCCCCATTGGCTTTTTGCCCTTTCAGCTTTCTTTAGGTGACAATAGAGAACAAATTTTGTGCATTCTGGCTGCTTGGGGACCCAGGGAAAAAAATCGATTATCAAGAGATAGGACTAGAGCAGATGAAAAAATTATTTTAGCTGAAACTAGGTGTAGTCAGCATTGAGTTTTTTTTTTTTCTTGGCCTGACTCTAAAGGTAAAGTCCTGTACATAACATTTGCTTGTCTTATAGGTAAAACCCCCTCGTTTCATGTTTGTCCTAATAATGGATAATGTTCAGCTCCCTGGCTTGCAAAAATGTTATGCAAAACATTTCCTGTTTTCTAACTAGCTCTAGTTCTGAGCTCGGAGAAAGCTTTTGGCACTCCTCATCAGAGGAATTCAAACAGCTTCCCAGCATGCTTTTATGACCTGCTTAATACACAGGGACTTAGAAGCAAACATGGATGTAAACCAGGTTTTAGGGAACAGGCTTTTAATATTTTTTTTTCTGCTTAGTTTGCCTGAATTTCAACAATTGATTTGCTTTCCAGAGTTTGTTAAGTCTTGCATTAACTACTGTTGGTGGTAGCAAACTCTCAATTTCATTTCAAGAAGTTTTTTTCAGGTATCTTAAGTCTGCTTTCAAAAAATTGGAGACATCCACTTCCAAGACTTTTCAAAAACAAGACAGTGAAGGAATTGGAGCTCTGCAATGCATATGCATGTGATACCTCGTGAGCTCATTAGTTTGTTCTCTATCACAATAAAGCTATTTTTGCCATAGAGTAATTTCAGTCTTGCTTGAACAAGAAGTACAGAAAATCTCAGTATCATAAGGAACCAAGATTTGCAGTATTCCTGTGTTGATTTTTTTAAGAGAGCAGATGTTGGGAACAGGCTTTGTAAGACCTTCAGATGCATATTTAGGAATGAAGAAACCTTCATGCTTGGTCCTGTGCAGCAGTCCATTCATCACTGGATCACACCATGTCAGGGTGGGAATTTAGGAATTTCAGTGGACTTTGCAGAAACTCCAAAGAGACAATTGTTGGACAGTCCTGCCCATTACAGACTTTATTTCTTCTTGTTGCTTGTGTGTGATGGGTGGCAGAAACCACAAGACTTTTCTTGCTCATTCTGGTTTTAGCATCTGTGTCTCTGTAACACTTACAGCAATGCACTCTGCAGAATAAAAAGGTATTTTCTTTTTCTTGCTGTGCTGTCTGGGTGCTTTGCCACACCAGCCCAAGCATGTGGTCAACCCTATGTAAGACTTGTTGATTGTGACTCACTGAGATGCCTCCAGCTGTGGTGAACAAGAGACGAGTTGTGAGGCTGCACACATCATTTACAAGGCCAGAGAAAATAAGCTATTAAAGCTTTCTAGGATAAGTATGACTTCTAGGCTGAAATGAAGATTTGGAAACAGCCAGATCATTCCAGGCTGAAAATGGAGACAAAGGTAGCATGAGCCACAGCAATGAATACAGCACAGGTTCTGCAGCTGTGCTCCAGCTGATCACAGGTATTCCCTGTGTGCCATTTCCTAAATTTTACACAGCCCAAGTGACCAGTTAGAATTGATGCATGGATCCTGAAAGTGGTTTTAAAAAAGAGAAGTCTCACAGTAGTTTTATTGTGATGGGCCAGAAGAGAGGAGTCTGTAGGTGAGCAGGGGGAGACTGACAGTTGAGGTGCTCTTGTAGTGTAGTCTCTTCTAGCTCCCTCCTGTGTCATCAGTGCTGCCACTGCTGAGGCCCTGGTCTTAATTTGCATATAAACAGCTCAAAAGGGGCCTGGCATATTCCACTTTACCCACTGCTGCTGCATTTGGCCCCCTGAATCCTGTCAAAGAGCTTTGATTTGTAGGGATGAGTAGTCCTCCAGCAGCGATGGTCCCCTGCACGGCACACGCTGTGTGATGGAGCTCTGTGCCTTGTGGTGGCCAAAACAGGGACAGGTAGGGAATGTCTTTCACCACATCTGCTAAAGCAATTGCTAAAATGTGCTGTGACAGCCCTTCTCAGATGTATGTGCACTCTGAGGACATGGTGTTGTGACCTCTTTGTGGCAGGTTGTTGCCATTTGATCCCATTCTAATCTATATTATCTTTGTTTATGATTTTAGCTGTGTATTATTAGAAATGGGACTCTCATAAAACTGCAAGCACCTACATCAGCCTGTACTTTCATTCAGAAAGCCCAGCAAAAGCAGGCAACTGTCACAAGATTTCTGAACACAAATGATTCCCTCAATCCTGCCAGACCAGTGGCAGAGATTCTCTTGGACATCCAGGGAGTGGCCTGGTGACTTGGGCATCAGGCTAAACACAGCTTTTAGCTGAAGTGGCAAACATGATGAATGATGAAGAATCAATGAAGAGAGCAGAGAGAACAAAAGTTCTTATGACTGGTATGGGCTAAAGTTTTGAGGCAATTGCAAAGATAATTCAATAAACATGGCAAAGAGGGGTTGTAGCTCTTGGGAACAACTTTCAGCACTGTGTGAACAGCTATAAACAAATTTTAGAAGTTAGAGCAGATGGCTTTTGGTTGAGAGGAATATAATCACGAGTGATGCATTAGAAATCTTAATCCATGTAAGAAATTATAATCCATACCTTTGCTGGAGTCTCTGGGACCTCTACATTATTTTTTGAAGCTGTATGAGAAAAATCATAAATCAGCTGTGTTGGTGTAAAAACACTGCATTATAAGTGATGAGATCCTTTAAAATACAGAACATGGAGTTTTCCTTTCTTGCCCTTTGAACCTGAAACATTGGTATTCATAGTGGATTTAATGTCTTCCCCTCTTTAATGGATTCCCCCCTTTAAATGGATTTAAAGTCTTATAGTGGAGTGGGGGGGGAGATTGTTTTTTTGCAGTTTTTTTGTTTTTCTTCCAGTAGCCCCCCATTCCCTCCCAAAAAACTTTGCATTGTTGAATGCTAAAAGAGCTGGAGTTTATGATGAACATCCCTGTGGAAGATCTGTTATAAAATTGCAGGAAAAGGAAATATTTCAAATTTCTCTGAGATTTAAATATTAAAAACTCTTATCTTGTGTAGATTCCTGTTAAGAATACAGAGATATGCCTCTATGCTGGGATATGTATTATGTTTTAATCTTTGATGGTATATTTTTGGTTATTGAAATGCTGATTTTTAGAGGTCATTGTAAGTCTGCTGTAAAAATGTTGTGCTGGAATTTAAATGTAAACTTGGGGACTGGCAGTCAAGGGACTGTCAGGCAGCTGCCTGATTTCAGGCCCCTTGGAAACCCCACTCTTTTTACCTTTTATTTTTCATACAACTCCCTATCTATGGGTAAGATTTACTTAATTTCAGCTTTCTAGCATCCAATTGAAGGAATCATCTGGATTCTCTCTGCAGTTAATGGAAAGAGATAAGCACCTCCTGACAGTGCCATGTCTCAGACAGGTGAGATAAGTCTGCTTTTGGAGATGTATATCCTTTCCTATTGACAACAGAGATATCTTGGAGAAGTAGTTCAGACCAGATGCCTATCTTTAGGTGGCTGAAGTCAGGTAGGATGTTTACTCCTTCTCCTGGGTGGTTTTGAATTAGACTTTCTAATTATGGACTGATAGCAAGGGAAGCAGTTCCTCTAACCCAATACCTTGGCATGCCAGTGAAGCTTCAGGTATTACTGAAAGTGGGCTGGGAGGCTGTGTAAGAACAGCAGCTCACAAGAGGAGTGGGAAGATGCTCCCATGACTGTGGCACTGGTTTATGGAAATGTCTGTTCTGTTCCACCAATTCCAGACTCACCTGGGCTCACGTCCCTGTCACCCACATCATTGCCTGGCAAACAAAACTTGGCCTCTCTGGAAGGAGTTTTTGAGGAGACAAGACTGAGTTGTTAAATACCCACAAAACTGGGAGCAGCACAAGTAACTAACTGGAGAGGCAGAAGTAGAAGTACTGTGAGTGGGCAGTACTGTCAGTTGCTAACCCAGACTTTCAGATGCTTTTTAGTTGCAGGGATCACATCCTAATAGGAATGAGAACTTCCCCAGCCCATTTATAGCACACCCCTCTGGCAGGTAGAGGTTGCTTCCAGGGAAAGGGAGGAAAGATGACTTTGAAGATGCTGGTGATGGGAGGCAGATGCTGTTGACAGCAGGTTGCATGTGGCACTTTGCATCACATCTCCTTGGGCACCTGGGCACGTCCACCCTTGGCTCCCACCCCTCAGTGCCTCCCTGATCCAGTGCTCAGCTCTGCTGTGCATGCCATGGATGAGCCTGTTAGTCTAAGAATTGCTGCACACACCATTCTTTTTCTCAGTGAAGAAATAAATGCAGACTTTTCTTCTTAAGAATATAATAAGATCAGAATACATAGGAAAAGAAGTGTGTGGGTATGTTAAGACTACTCCTGTATATGCATCTGTTACCATGCACTCTTCGGGCTGGGGAATTATCATCTCTATATCCCACGACATTATACAGCAGAAAGAACATTATCTCTTCATGTATTCCTTTTATCATCAGGACGTCTGTAAGCCAATGAAGCTTCTGGATACAGATGCAGTTTCTTTAAAACTTCCATATATCACTTTGTAGTCACAAGAAATAGAGATAAAAATAACTGAAAAACAGAAATTTCTAAAAGACTGCTCCTTCATTTTTATTAACATGAAAGCAAGAGTAACTGCCTTGCAGAATAAGGAAACAACACAAACCTTCCATCCTGCAGTATCCAATAATGCTTTTTTACTCCTCTGTACATAATTTTAGTGGATCCTGAAAGGAAAAATTTAAGAGGTGTGGTTTTTGTGGAGGCATCTGAAAAAGGCAGAAGAATACTTTAAAATGGGAGAGTTTAGGAAGGCTACATCTCAGACCTTTAAAAGGTGGATTTCCCAAACCAATGTAATATGAAAGCCCATCTTCACACTAAATAAAAGTCAATTATAAAACACCAAAAGCATGGATTGGGAAATTAGTAAATTTTTTAGTAACTGTAACATCAGACCAATAAATACCTACCATGACCGGCAAAAGGAGTATATAAAAATGTTTTCTTCTATTCTAGATTTCAAGATTACATTAGTAATAGCATACTTGCCAAGATCAATTTTTTTTGTAATTAAAAAACCTGAGTGATGTTGATGTCTGCACAATATGATACATTTCTTTCCTTTACACACTTTCTGTGCTATGAGGAGATAACACAACGTTTATAGGAGAGCTGAAACCAGTAGCAATGGGTAAAAATACCACAAGATGTCACTGCTAACCTGGCAAAATGGGTGCTGCTGCCAAGCTGCTAGACAACATGCTATTAATTTATCATAAAAGGTATCTGACAGCTTTATTCTGATGAATTATGGGAATCCAAAGCACAATTCCAAGTCTTTGGTTTATAAATTGTCATTGATTTTAATGTTCTTTGTAAAGTTGTGGCACGCAACAAATTTTCCTGCCAAAAGCTGTTAAATAAATAGTCATCCTTTGCTCCAAATAGTACATTGAACTTGTTAGAGTGATGAGCAGAATGAATTGATGGTTGTCCATAAACCATTTATGACAGAACGCACAGCAGCAATTCAAACAATTATTGAATGCATTTATTAGAGTTGGATTTTTTAAAATACCCCACTAAACAGAGAGGATTGGGCACAGGTAATATAGGAGCAATTAATGCAGGAGCACTGACGCTTCCTCTTGAAAAACACATGGCTGGGAGGATTTCTGAGCAGTACATTTGCCTCCCCCCAAAATTATCTGATTTCTGAGCATAGGAGACCCAGCACTATGAAAAGATACTTCACACCCTCTGGAAAGAGACAGTTATTATAAAGACAAGTTAATTTTCCTTTCTAAAAATTAGCTACTAACTCTTGTGTTTCCCTGAAAAATTAAAAAAATGGTTATAATAGTTGCAATTAATTTTAAACTCAAATTTATGTATTTTTGATAGCGGTATCTGCAGAGCCAAAGCTGTGGAAAATTTACTTTTTCTCATGTAGTGTCCTTTGTTAAACTCGACAATCACACATAATTACCTTTGAGAGGGAAAATAACCCAAACCAACAAATTGCCAACAAACACATTTCCAAGCCTTTGCCCTTTTTCTAGATCTGAAGCGAGATCAAATCCCCGTAGCAATTTAAACCAGTAGCAAAGTGTGCAAGGAGTCTGGACATGGAAGGACTGAAAACTGGTTTAAAAACAAAAATGAGGTTGCTTATATGATAGTGTTAACCAAAAATAGAAAGTGGAGGTGCTAGAAATCTTACAAGTGAGCTCGGTAAAGTTTGCAGCACCATTTTGTAGAGGCAGGGACAGTTCTGCAGATTATATAAATCGATTTAG
This sequence comes from Notiomystis cincta, assembly GCA_013398075.1. Classification (NCBI taxonomy): domain Eukaryota; kingdom Metazoa; phylum Chordata; class Aves; order Passeriformes; family Notiomystidae; genus Notiomystis; species Notiomystis cincta. The sequence goes on along the minus strand of VZRX01015542.1, from coordinate 85,671 downwards.
CTCAAAGTTTGGGGGGAAAAAAGTGGTTTGCAGGAGCTGAACACAGGGAGCTAAGTATGTTTTGTCAGTTCACTGAAGCTGCATGTATGCACAACTGCTATGATTGATTAAAGAAATTATACCATTAAACTTTGGTATTTACATATCCCTCTTTTCTAAAATCTTGGCAGGATTTCAGTTCATATGTGCAAAATCAGAAGAAACAATATTCTTGCCTAATATTTTTGCGTTTTTTTTTTTGCAAAAGCATAACTGAACACGGAATTTTCTGATTTCTACTTTATTGGTGGAACTGTCATTTCCAGATATGGTACATCAGCCTTAAATTTGAATGTATTTTGTCCAAGGGGCTGCCACAATGTGAGTAATGTGTACTCTTCTTTTTTTTTTTTTTTTTAAGAAAGTATAATGAAGAGTTGGGAAGAGAAATAAAGTAACAATTAGAAAGTTTTTGTAAAGCTGGCTCCTACTGACAGCTTGTCTGGAAACATTATGGTCTGACATATAAACACTGTGTTTACTAACATTTCAAAATGCAGCCTATAATCTGTTTACACTTGTTATTTTATTAATGCTTTTTATTGCAAGTTACAGACAAACACAAATGTTTGAATACAGTGTGACTTGTAGGTATGGACAGATGTCGACACACTTAAAAAGCTTTTAGTTTTATGGATTCAAAATATATTTAGATTTTAGTTCTGCAAAGCTACAGGAGCGAGGGGAAAAGATTTGTCAGTATACATTTATGTACATTTTTAGTGTATGGGAGCTTTTGGTAAGTGTGTATTAAAACTGAAAGTTGACGAGTGTTTTGTTAAAATGTTGCTTGCCTTTTCCTGGTGAGAATTCTGCTTCTAGCCCGCGGCAGATACCTCTGGGCACTGGAAGGTGTTGCAATGCCGGGGAAAAGGAGATACTTTGCTGTTTTGGGGAAAGGGGGGAAGTTTGCACTAACACTCAGTGCTTTGCCAGTAATTCCTCTCCACTCAGGTTTGCAGCTGAGGGTAGGATTGTGCAAACCCTCTCTAAAATCCCCGTAAGAAACTACAGCTGATCCTGCCCGTTTAACATCTGAAAACTAAACAAGCAGAACCTTCAAATCCTTAGACATCTCACCGACATTAGCAAAATAAACAAACCCGGCAGAGCAGGCAGGTTGAGTGAGACATGATTTCTAGAATCCGTGTCTCTGAGGAGTACTTGGAAGTATTAGATCTCATTTCAGTGTGCAGCTTTGGAAAGAAACAGCCAGGGCATGATCGGCTGCTGGTGTAAATCGTTCTTGTTTCTTGCAAACTGGGATAATTTACTCCAGTCGAAGCTCTGGTTCCCCTAAATGTAGTCAGAGTTGTCTGTAAGTCTTTCAAGCTGAGGGAAAAAAGAGATAGAAATCTTTCTGTGCATGTTTTCCCTTTGCATTTGGAAAAAAAAAAAAGAAAAGGGAAAGAAAAAAAATATGAAAGGAACCCCTAGCCTCCTCCAAAACCCTGAAAAAAAATGTTTCACGCAATTTTTATGGGACCTCTGAGGACCTTGAATTTTTAAGTAATCTTTTTTGATGATTTTAGACAGACCATTAAGCTGAGGATAAAAGTCCCTCTGTTCAATATCTGGATACATTAAGCATTAGGCTTAAAATTTACAGCTTTCATTTTGACAAGAAAAGTGGCATGTTTGGTCTCAAGTGCTACCTTGAACTGTTTTTCAACATTAAGACAGGTTGTCAGTCCGAGGGGAGGAGGTCTGGGCACCAGTGGCAGCTGCTGCTGCTCTTGCTGTGTGCACATGCAGGGATAGAAAGATGCAGCATTGCTGCCTGTCAAGAGCTGCAACTTGAGAATGCTTTGGCTTTTTTAAAGCAAAAGGAAAATTGTGCTGATCCAGGGGAAGGCAGAAAGCAAATGGGGTGTCATTTCTGACTATAAAATAAGTGGTTCATCCAAATATTTGAAATAATCAAAACCAGGGGAAGATGGAAAATTGAGAATCATATTTCCAAGAAAGCTTTAGGGATTAGAGTAATGAGGAGTTTGACTTCCAGCTTCCCTGGTGCTGGTATTCCAGAATGACTTGCTCTTAACATCTGAGTATATTTTACCAAGCAGCAACCACTTTCAATTTTGTCCTATGTCTGAAAGAGAGATAGAAAACCAGACATATTTATTGGCAGTGTCCTCAGCTGGGAAGATACAGCAAGATGTCATTAGGAATCTGATAGGGAGACTTTCACTATGTTAATTCAAGGCACAGCCAGTGTACAGCTGGTCTTAATAGTATTTTGTATGGGGACAAAACCAGCCCAGGGTATTTGGTAGTGGAGGATCACATTTGCTGTCTGTAGGCATTTCTTCTTCTGAGATTTGCCAAGATGAGCAGCTACTTTTGGTTTGGTGGATTATTAGGATCTTAAATAATCTTTTTAATTAGATTGAAGGGGCAGGGGGCAGTGACCACCTGTACAGTATCATGCACTTGTCTCTGGAAAGGTGTAGAGCACTCTCAGCTAAGGAGAGCCCCAGTGAAGGAGGGCTGCAGTTTAAAGGTACAGAAAACTTCCAGCAGGCGATGGGGAATACAGGATTGTCACAGAATCACCCCAAGGCAAAGTGGCAAACCAGGTTTGCTGGACAACATCACAGCACAATGGCTTTGTGTTTTAGTGAGGCAAGTCTGGAAGAAAGTTTGCAAAAATTTGCTTAATGGTAGTGGGTGAAGAGACAACTCCAGGAAGAGATTAACTTTTTGGTGCTTGGCTGAAGTCAGTGAGTTCAAAAGAACAAAAGTTAATCCATTAATTGACCATCTTCCAAATTAAAGTAGAGCTGGGAAATAAAACGACTGTAGAAAAATGCTTCTGGGCTTTTCCCACGTGAGCAGAGTTAGTAACTGCTGCCAGCATATATGTCCTGGTAATGGCCACAGATCTTAGGGCAAAAAAGCTTTGATAACCAGGCAAGTATCTCAGAAAGATCTGAAGCACCTATAAAACTGCATCCTCTCTAGCTACAGGAGGCAACTCATGATCAGGCCACGTAAAAACAAGAGGCATATGACTGGTTTGCTGGCATTAGTCTGTATTTATTTTCCCTGTTATTATTAACTTCAAGCATCTTGTGATTTATCTGGTACTTGAAAAGAAGGACAGCAAACAAAAGGAGTTGTTGTTTGTTTATTTGTTTTACATTTTTTTCCTTGGAAGCAGTAAAATATTAACTCAGTGCAAGTACACTAGGCTGTTGTCTTCACACAGTCAAGAGAGAGATGACCTACCACCACAAATACCACTCACATGTTTTTCAGAGACATTAAATAGGAAAATATCATCTCTCAAGTCACAAGAGAGCTGAGAAAGTGAGCTGTAACAGGGTCAATTAAACAGGCTTAATTACGATGGATCTTGTGAGCACTCGCCACCCTTTGGGTTAAGGCTTACAGCCTGATCCAGGAGCACACACTGGGTCAGGCTTAGAAATACTTCCATGCAAAACCTGCAATTTGATGATCAATAATTCAAAGTGAAGAACACTCTCACTGTCTCTCTCATTTCTAAAACATGACTGAAAATACCTAAATGTTTTAAAGTCAGTGGTCTTGATGAACTGCTGCTTGGGATAGATGAAGTACTCTCAGAGCTGTCTCTTGCTTGTTTTTGAGACACAAAAGTCTCAGGAAAAGGAGCTGGGCTATTTTGGCCCTGTTGTCTTTCCTTCAAGTCCCAGAAAAATTCTGGGAGAAGTAACCAATAAAATTCTTTGCAGGCACAGAGAAGTTAACAAGATGAATAGCCACCAAATGGATTTGTCAAGAGAAAAGACAGGTCAAACCAATCTAATTTCCATTTGTGAGAGGCTATCAGATCCTGTGGATAAAGGAAAAGCAGCAGATGACACATTTTCACTTCCTTTAGACTTTTGACAGTGTCTTGTGACATTTTGATAAGTAACCTAATACTGGTGAGATTACTGTAGATGGGGCCCAAAATCAGTTAGGAAACTGAATGTAGAGAATTATCAGAGGTTTGCTGTCAAAATAAAAGGGTGGATTTGAGGTGTTCTTCAGGAGTCTGTCCTGGGTTCAGAGCTGTTCAGTATTTCAGTTGCAATTTGGGAACAGAAGAGAGCACACATTGAATTCCCATGTGACATCCTTCTAGGAGAGACTGAGAGCACACAGAAGACCTGTGTAGAGTTTAGAAGAAATTAACTGCAATTTGATAGGAAGAGTTACAAATGTCACACTCAGGCTCATATGATCAGAAGTTCAAGCTGGGAGAGGGGGGGAAGCCTTTGGTAGAACCTCTGTGGAGCAGGACCTGATAGAGACAGCAGAGCATAAGCCAAATGTAAGTCAACACTGTCATGCTGTTGTGAAAAAGGCAAATATAATTTTGAAAAGGATCAACAGCAGTATAACCTGCATGACCCATGAAATTTTTCTGGTTTTTTTTAGCATTTGTAAGACCTCAGCTTTAAGGCTGTATCTGCTTTTGTGTAGTGCAGTTCAACAAAGATGTGGAGAGGCTGGAGAAAATAAAGAGGAGAACAGTGATAGTGATCAGAGGTCCAGGAAATGTGACCTATGAAGGGAAATTAAATTAATTTTCTTCTAAGATAAAAAAGCAAGGACTGGGGAGTGCATGACAATGATATGTGACTACACAAAAGCAGAGGGATGATGATGGAGAGGCTGTGGGAACTCCATCATTTGGTCTCTTACAGAAAAGTTAAACATCAGCAATGATACAGGAAGAGTATGAAAAACCAGCATACTCCCTGGCAAAGGCTGGAGACCACCACATTAGGTGGAAGCTTCACAGAGATAGGATCTCAGTCATGCCTAATTTTTTTTTTTGAATGCTAATTTTTAGAAAACATTTGGATTGACTCATTTGGGGCTGAATGTCCTAGTTCACACAGGTAAAGTAACAGTCATCATTGTGTAACATTGATAAATCAAGGGACTGTTGATTTCAGATATGCATGTGCAGGGACTAACAATAATACTTTATTTCTATAAAGAAACCTTTGGGTCTGATAGCTGAAAGTTCAGTTTGGAAGTTTGACTTTTATATATCTAAGTATTGTAGAGTGGAAAATAATGCTGAGGAGTGTTGATATTATTTGCCCTGCAATACTGATCACAGGTCTGACTTACACTTTGACTATGAGCAAGGACAGAAAAAAGAGGATCCCAAATCTAAAGAGTGTAATATTTAAAAAAACCCTTCTAAATTCTGTTTACAAAAGTGATCCAGGCACTTAAGAATCTACACTCCACTGAATTTGAACTCACTTTTGAAAGCCTGATGGAGATGGGTTATCATCTTTGGATGGATTGCAAACAGTGGGAATAGCTCCTGCAGTCACTTTCATTGCAAGTGTTGTCTGAATGTTTATATTTGCCATCCAATTCCAAACTCACATTTGCAGGAGAGTAAAACCAGAGAGAGCTTTGGACAGCAGATGAGTCTGACTGAGGGCTCTAAATCACCAAAGTCAGTGAGGTAAAACAAAAAGTATGAGCAATAAATACTGTCCATCTACCTGTGTTTTGCTATTTGACAGTTTCACTCCAGTCACTGTAAGACAAGTGGTCCTAGCAGAGAAACACAGTGGGAGAGGCTGGAAGAGGCTTTCAGCTCCTCAAGGGCAGGTGAGCCTGGAGAGAAAGCTAAGGAAAAAGTAGCAGAAGTGGTAAACTCCAAAAAAAAAAAGTGAGGTTGGCAGGACATGAAAATTCTGAGGGCTGGAGGACCAGGATTTTTTAGCTGTGGATCTCCATCACAATATCTTCTCCACACTGAAAAGGGCAGGAGAAGGGGAAGTAGTCCTAAGTGTGAATCAACACAGAAGGCAGCATCAGAAATACAGTGACAGACAGGAAGAAAGTGGGAAGATGAGATTTTACCTGCAGTAGATTGTACTGAGATGGAACAAAAATTCCAGCAAATTAGAAAGCAGGAGGAGCAGGGAACTTGGAAAAAGAAGGGGTGTTTTGGGGAAATCAGGAGGGGAGGAACTCAGGGCTGAAAAATTAGTGTTAGAAACATGTAAGTCAAAATGATTGACACATAACTCAGTGAAGCAGTCAATTCATACCTACCTTCACTGGGATTTAAATATGTCTTTGCATGTGTTTGCAAGTGCCCTTCCTGCATACCATCACTGCTGTCTCTTCCTTTGGTGAACTGAACTGCTGTGAGTTTTCCAGTATTTGACCAACACCAAATTACTGAAGCCAGAAGATAAATACCTGTCTCACTTTGCAAACTTGCCAGCTTGTCAGACTCTTACTACAGCAACCAGCATGAAACCCTGCTCTTTTCTGGAGATGTGTTTGCAGGACAGATCTGCATCTGGACATGACAGCAGAGGCAACAGCACATCCTTCTGTAACTCGTGTTTGAGTGGAGCCTGAGCAGACCATTTGCTTTTCTTCATGGCTTTACTTCTTTTTCCTGGTTTTATTGAGTACAACCCATTTGGCTGGCCATCAGTTCTAAATAGCAAAGAAGAACTAACTTCAAAGAAAAGTGCATTTCAATAAAAAAATTGAAGAAAAGGACACGAAGACTTTACTAAGGTCACAAAGTAAGAGGGAGAGAGAGAGAAAAGTAGCTGTGCCAACAATACTTTATTTTTAGTTTCTACCTAAATCCAAAGTGTAGGAAAATTAAGGTTTTTTAAGCTATGCCCTTAATTATTCAGAAATTATTATTACACTGGCTGAGCAGTTTAGAGCAGCATTACATGATGCAGGTCTCCATCTGAGTGATTGGCTTAACTCCAGGTGATGGTATGGAAAACACACAACCACACCTATTTGTAACTAAATAAGCTTTACAACGTAATTCTCAGGGAATGGGAGATTATGTTATTTATTTTCTATATGTGTGAACGGAGGAAATGGTGTATTGCCTATGGTTGCACAGCAATTTGGGCAAGAGTCCTGAATGGAAATGAATAATGGTGATTGCTCCACAATGCTCTTCCAGTCCATCTGCCTCTCACAAATGCTATGTAGGATCTTCAAACAAGTCCCAGTTTTGAATATTTTAATGGAACTTTCAAAGAAATTTACACGAGTTAAACATTCATAACCCAAAGAAATTAAAAGACTCTGGCAACTTTGAAGTTTGAGCTCTCACTCCTAAAGATAGCAGTTGTATCATTCTTTTAAAACAGTGAAAGGGAGTTTGTGAATGTGAGCATCAGACCAGGCTCTTGGAATTACCTCTCTATTTCTGCCCACTAAAGGAGGATCAGGGCTACTGGGCATTTTTTGAGGAGACCTTTCATTAGCCCAAGATGTTTTATATTGCTTTAGTACTTTCACTGCAGCTTTACATTCCTTTTTTTCTTGGTATTGGATCTTTAGTATTACCCATCTCATTGCTTGAGTAACATGGGAATATCTCTACTGCAAATAATGACAGGAAAGAGAATAACTTGTACTGCAAGGGATTGATAATGATTCAGAGTCTCTTCCAGTCAGGTTTTAGAGGGTGCAATGCAGACTGGCATAGCTCAGTTAACACTATAGCCAGTGGTTCAGAAGCTGGAGATGCCAGCTGTCTTGTACATGAAAGTCAGGTCAGTATATGTATGTATTTATATATATATTTATGTTTGTTTGGCTCAGTAAGGATATCACAGTGCTCCTTTTTGTTTCAGTTTTTGAACAGCAGTAATAGAGAAAGCTCAGATCAAACAGAGCCTTTGCTTGCAGGGCCAGCAGCACTGCTCCTGGAAGGATGATTTGCCTGAAGAAAGGCAAGGAAGAAAAGAAGTTGCTCCTGTAGCAGCAATAGAAGAGAGATGAGTGAAGGGATGAGTTTTCTGAATCCAGAAAAGGCTCCAAGGTCGCCTTCATTTTAAGGAATTAATCGTTGGTAAGCTGGCACATGCTGGGTGAGCCAAAAGAGTTGGTGAGGGAATCTGCTGTCATAAATGTGTTCCTGGAAGAAAGCTCCGCTGGGAAAATTGTGTGGAACAGGAGGAAGCAAGAACTATGGACAGTCCAAAAGAAGCACACAAAGGCTGCACTGGGGCAAGGAGCAACAAGCCTACCTGCACAAGTTCCACCTTTGTGTGCTTCCCGTTTTCTGTGCTTTTTAAGACACGTTTATCACTCACACTTCTTGGGCACTGGCATCTACACTGATGCTCCAAAATCTTTTTTTTATGAGAAATGGCCTTCTAGGCTCTGTGTTCCAAATTTATACCCTACCTGCAGTAAATGTTGCTAGAGCAGGCTCCTGCTAAGGAGCAGAAACTACAGGGAGATAACAAATTTTGCAGGTGGCTCACAGGTCAGCCTTGGCATCCTCTTGCCCATGATTCATCTCTCCATTTGGCATAACTTTCTTTTCTGTTTTTCTCTTGCCTGTAAAATATTTAAGGGAGATTTTCTCTTGAAGCAGGTTGAACACTATAATGTCTTTTCTGTTCATGGACCAGTGAGCACTCCAGCTTGTCAGTATTCAAATTACTATCAAACTGTTTAGTACCTGTCTAATTAAAACAGAACTTACTTGCTGATCTCTTCCTGCTAAAGCAAATGAAATACTAATAGGAAAGGCGATATATCACTTAGATCAAAAGAAAATGAATAACTATAACATAACCACCTCTCTTCTATTTTCTTTTCCTTTCTCTTGAAGTGGGGGAGGAGAATGGCAGGCGATTCCTGTTTTCAGATAAAAACATATGTTCTGTCGCAACCTTCTCATTGATTTCCTGTGCTAGCAGAATCCCTGCATTTTACTGTAGTGCCATGGAAATTTCCATAGCTGAGAAGCATCATTCCAGGGATGGAACATGGGGAGGGGAACAGGAGATGGCAAATCAAGGGAAGAGAGCTCACTGGGGGAAGGGAACACACCCCTAGAAAGTTTTGAGCTGAATGTAGAGCTTTCCCAATTGCTTTGTTGACTAAAGGAGTATGCTCTGTGGAAATCCCCAGTCCTTTTGTTTGATTCCCTTAAATTGCCCAAGTATCCTTGGGGAAGGGGCTGTCTCAGTCTCTCTGATACTCTTGGGTTATTGATAAAAATAGAAAAGAGAATATCTCCTTGTTTCCAGTCTATTTGCATAGTTCTTCCTAGAGCAGAATGGTCTGTTCTTCTTCTGCCAACAAAAGCACCATTTGTCTTGAGGTATTGACTTGTTCTGTGAGGCCTTCGAATCTTTTCCCTTCTTTTTACTTTTTTCCCCCCTTTCCCTGACCCTTCCTCTCACTGAGCTGTAACACACTTGCCTCTGGCTAGGAATATTAATGAGCATTTCTTTTCAAGAGCTTATGCAGATTCCACTTTGTGAATCAGCTGGCAAGAGGTGCTGTCCAAGTAACTTACCCAGAATGGTGCCCAGGGGCAGATCATATGAGTGCATGGCATGTCTCATTCCCCAGCCTGAGAATAAAAGGTCAAGGAGTTGACTTTCAGTGTGGGGTGTCTTGTATGGCATGGATGGCTCAGAGAGAGCCCTTCATACAACAAAGGTTTTTTAAATAACTCCAATGTCTCCAAAAAATGTAAATTTGCAACAAGATGGGGAACTGAGCAGCTCAGGTCGTTCATTACTAATGGCATGAGTAATTTTCTTTTGTTTCTTCAGATCTGCTCCAAGTCAGAAAAGACATAGAACATTAAAAGTGCCTGAGTAGGGTTCAGTAGCAGGCATGAAATTAATTTACTTGGCTAAATGAGAGTGCATTTTTTGGTAGAAGACTCTTGACCACATTGCACACTTTCCTTGGAGATAGAACAGACTTGGCCAATGAAAATTTAAAAATCCTGAGCAGAGTGGCCCACAAAAGTGGACCACTCCTGTCTCCTGGAGAAGATGGGCCATTTGAGATAGGTGGTTTGGGAGACATTATAGAGGAATGCACACTGCTTAGTATTTCAATCCAAATTGCTCTTTAATGACATAAATCCATGTTTGTCCTCCTCTGCATCCTCCTGTAATCTTGGCCTCGCTGGTGGTGGCTCAGAACATTGGTCTATATGCTAGAAATCTTTTTTTTCAGGTGGGTTTTGCCCACCACTCTCAGCCATGGCACTGGGCTTACATCACTCAGCTTCTGATTGATACAAAAAGTCTGAAAGAACAGATATCCAATAACTTGCTGGGAAATCTTTTATAAAATTGAGCTAAATCTGATGCCAAATGAAGGAGAAGTTTAAATTGCCTAAGGTAATCCTTCTCACTGGGATTCTTAACCTTGGGAGGAGAGGTTGGCATAATTTGACTGCAGAAAATGGGTAGAATTTTGCCTGTAGGTGTCCAAACCAAGCATGGTCTAAGTCTAACCATCATGACTTTACCTAAAAAATAGAGAAAAGTTAATTGTTAATATCAATTTTCTTAGGATTTGTATGGTTCCTTTCATCTTGTGTCAGGATGATGACAAAAAGGGTCACCTTTTTTGCAATATTTTGGTATTTTTAACTGTTTGTGCCACTGAAAACAGAAAACCAGATAATTTAATACAGATATGGCTGAAGAAAAGTAAAACTGAATTGTAACTGCTGGAGTTTTCTCTCATTTACATACTTCCATCTGCCAACATGGGTCAATTCCTGTAAAAACTCTTCATTCCTGGGCCTGGGATATAGGGCTTATCAAATTCTATCAAATTTCAGATGAATTCCTCCTTGGCACTGCTAGAGGAAAAGAAATTACAATCCAAGGACTGGTGTATTTGGCTGGCAGGCTGTGGAAAGTTAAGCTGAAAGAAAGTTCTGCTGCAGAGCTCCACTCAGTTTGGGGCACCTTCCTTAATCTCTGTATGATGAAGCATCTCCTGCTAAATTAGGGCTAATAGCTGAACAGACATGTTCTGAGAATATATGTGAACCTTTTGACAGGAATGGACTGACATTAGCAAAATTCAAGGTTGAATTTCAGGAAATTTCTACTAATATGTTACCTGACACCCTATCCTGAAGCCAACAAAAATCAAACTTCTGGTGCTTAATGCATTAATGTTCCCAAATCACAAACAGGAATCACTGTTTAAGAAATGGTATTATTTGAAATGAAGGAAAGAGACCTCTCTAAAACCTTTGTAGCCCAGTGCTGGAAGCTATTGCCCTCCATTTAGGTGACCACTCCCCAGGCACATTCCCACAAAATTACTTGACCTAAAGCTCTTTGGGCTTTTACAATTAACAGGTTTTCTTCAGTTCATGGCACCAGTCCCCTGTTGTTGTGGTTTGACACTTGCCAAACACCAGGCATCCACAAAAAACTGTTCACTCATTTTTTTCTGCTATAGCTGAGCAGAGGAGGGGAAAACAAACAAAAATGGAAGGGCTCATGAGCTGAGATAAGGATTAGGAGAAAACACTCTAAGGGCAAAACAGGCTTAAACATAAAGGTATAAAGTAACTTTATTAGTAACAGAGTCAGAGGAGGATAATGAGGAATAAAACAAGCCTTTAAAACAAGTTTCCCCCCTCCCCAACCCCTCTGTCCTTCCCACCAACATTGCAGAGAGACAGAGTGTGGAGTTTTGGTCAGTCCTTCACTAGAAAAATCTTCAGTTTGCTTAGGGAGGGGAGTCTCTTTCTTCTGCTGTGCCCTGGGGTCCTTCTGACAGTTCTCTGGTTCTAATTGCATGAGTAGCAGTCCTGCCCAAGCTGCTGTAATGCGTCCCTTCCACAAAACAGCCTTCCCAAAACTATAAGGTGCACTGCAGGGGTGCAGTGTTTTAAGGATAAGGTGCTCTGGTTTGGAAGCAAGGGCCCTCTGTGGCTTCCCCCTCCAAAAACAATAAAAATCAGGCTGTGCTAAACCAACACACCTGTTTAACAGAAATGCTTCTCTGCTCCTTTCCACTCTTCCTCTATCACTACATGAGCTGGCAGCACAGGACTCTTGATTTTGGGAACCTTTGCTCTGGAGTTCCTTCTCGAGCTTTGTGGTTGCCCTGTGGCTTGGCTACTTCTCCCCCTCACTCACAGTAATGGCTTTAGAGTTGGATCCTAGGGACTTATGGAGGCCAAACTTTGCTGGGATGAGGATTTGAATGGATGACTTTTTTGTTCCTTTTCCTTGTAGAGTGATCCTTGGCATGGTACTTATATTCTCTTTTGTTCCTGCAATTCTAAAATGGGGAAAGGTTTTCTCTGAACAGGATGTCACAGTACTTTACTTTACTAGAATTTTCAAGATATTTTTCCATCCCCAATTCTAGAAATGATAAAACTATTATTACCTTCACTGCTTCAATAAACTTTACCTGACACTGCTTTACAGACACTGCTTTTGAACTATCAAATATTAAATATTTCAAAACATCCCTTGACAATCTCATAAGGATTTTGAATGTATTTAGTGTTGTTTAATGTTTTGTGTTTCTGACTTTTGTGAGAGCAGAAATAAACTAACATAAGGAACTTATTACACTTAGGAAAAAGAGTCCTGTAGTAGAAGGTACAGCTAAAAATGTAAGCAAAATAACTAAAACCATGATAGAAGTTCAGTGCAGCACAAAACTTTAGATGTCTGCTGGAGAGAAGAATAAAATACCAGTAGTGAGAATATGGAAGAAATATCCTTAATGTAACTGTCCCTGTCCAGAGCTGATTTTTTTCTTGTTTCACTTGAAAACCTTAATCTTTCTTCCCTATATTCAAGATGTAGTCCTTCAAGAAAAATAGTTTTTCACTCCTACCTCAGATTCTCAGTTTGATTCAGTGTGGAGCACACACAGCATTTCAACAGAGAGGCACTTTTGGAGGTGCTACAGGTTTTCCCTCTCAGCATAACATTTCAGAATGGCATTACTCTAAAAATATTTCTTAGCATGACATATTTGCTGCAATTGATTGTGACACTCAGGTCTCTAAACTTATTGTAACTTTTTTCCATTTTGCTGAAAAGCTGTACCAGGAAAACTGATCACTATGATGTCTGGTAACATTTAGGGCTTTTATTTTAGTTTGGTATACACCCTAATGCCAGTTAATATTAGTTGAATCACACAAGTTAGAGGTGGAAAAACACCTATTAGACAATGGCAGGCCATGACTGTTCCCCCAATGAATTCTCAAGTGCTTTCTCTCATGTAGTTGACAGCTAAAACTGAACACCAGGTTAGGACTAATTTTTATGAATCTTCTCTTTTATGTTTTTTTTAATGAAGGATAAATGTTTGTGAGTCATATTTCTTAATTTCTCAGATCGCAGGGAAGATTAGTACTTAGCCAACTTTAAAAAAAATCCAGGATAAAAAGGGAAATTGTTTTTTCCAGCTTTTCTTGTGGTAAGGAGAGTTGTTTTGTCATATTTTCTTTCTTTGCATTTAGCTGAAGTTGCTATAGTTGAAAGTCATGGAACAAACAAATTCGTTCTTCTTTCATAAAGTAAACTCTAAGCATTCGACAGTAGCTGTCACCTCTTCCTATAAATGCACTTTTCCAGACCATTTCCAAGGTCCAGTTAGAGAACAAAAAGGCAAAAATGTGCATATGGGAGACTGCAAATGCATCCTGACTGTGAAAAGAGAGCAAATGATCATTAATTTAAATCTCTATCTGAATGCAGATACCTTTTCATAGATCTTGAGAAACTCTAATGACAAACACAGTGCTTTGTTCATGCCTATGGTTAATTTTGGAAGCTTGTTCTGCAACTCTCAACAACAGCAACTTTAGAGAAATGCAAAATTCATCAAGAACTGGAGGAAGCTTAGATAAAGTGAATGAGTTTTGGATAAATAGCTCCACTTCTAGTATGTGTCCTAAGCTGAAAGCCTTCTCTGGCCCCTCTAGATTTGCTTGGTTTTAGCTGCTGTGTTTCAAAATTAAAGGGTCTTAAATTATGTTCTTTGGCCTGGTTTTGGATTCACACAGGTGTGACTGTGTGCAGTGCTGTTACCTTCAATAATGTAGTGCAAATGGAGAAAGAATCTATGTCACTGTCTGCTCTTGGTTTGCCCTTCGTGTGCTCCATGTGCTGTGTGGAGCCTGGATGTAAATCCTGCATCAAGACCCTCTTGTTCCTGCAGCACCCTGGGGAATCCTGTGATAAAATGGGAATTCTGTGGCAGCTACAAATAAGTTCAGGTTCAGTTCCTTTGTACTGAATTAAATATGTACATGAATAATACAATTGGCATAGTAAACCTTGTAGTTTACATTATCAAATAAAATTCTTAAAATGTGTTCCCTACATTTTCAACATGCCACAAAACTTTGTTTCAATAATGTATGTCTGCACTGTAAATGCTTTCAACAGAAAAAAAACATACCAAGATGGACTTTGGTTTTATTATATCCAGTGTGTGAAATAATTTGGCTTCTAATTATAAAATCAACCATAAAATGGCTTGGGTTGGTAGGAACCTCCAAGATCATCTTGTTCTAACTCCTTGTCATGGGCAGGGAGACTTTCCCCTAGACCAGGATGCTCAGAGCCCCATCCAACCTGGCCTTGGACACTTCCAGGGTGGGGCAGCCACAGCTTTGCTGAGCAACCTCTCTCAGTGCTCACCGTCCTCACAGGGAAGAATTTCTTCCCAATGTCCAATCCAAACCTCCCCTCTGTCAGTGTGAAGCCATTCCACCTTCTCTTGTCACTCCAGGCCCTTGTAAAGAGTCTCTCTCCATCTTTCTTATAGGTTCCCTTCAGGTACTGCTTCTCTTCCTCTTCTCTTCCTCTTCTCTTCCTCTTCTCTTCCTCTTCTCTTCCTCTTCTCTTCCTCTTCTCTTCCTCTTCTCTTCCTCTTCTCTTCCTCTTCTCTTCCTCTTCTTTTCCTCTTCTCTTCCTCTTCTCGGAACAATCCCAATTTTCTCTAAATGCTGTAATTTAAAGAGAATATTTCACTTTTAGACTGAACTTTGCCTATATTTTGCAATTTTTTCTGAGGCTGTGAATACCATGTAACACTCTAGAGTAGGTGATGCCATACAGACCCCAAGCTGTATGGGGTGGGTTTTGTTCCCAGAAATGACCCATGCAGAAACTCATTTCCAAGAGAAAGGTTCCGTGCAAAAGAGAAGCCATGAGAAACACAGTGATTTGTTCACAAGGGCAGCAGCAAAGCAGGCTGTGCAGAGCTGGGGATTTTGGATGCTTTCAGTGTGCAGCAGAGTGACACAAACTCTCTTGGATGATTGTCCCCCTCTTCATTTTTAAGAATAGGTGTTGTATTTCACAGTTACTTCCTTAGGGATAGTTTTAGAATATGTTTTGCAATGTAAATTGTAAAATATGTGGGAATATGCTTAAAAGTTATCAAAGTACCCCTGTCTATTTCCTAGTGGTACAGATACTTAGTATCTACTGAACCTAGTGGGTGGCCACATAATTAATGAAATCTTTCCAGGATTTGTAATGGGCTCTTTCATTTTCTTTCTGGTTAATAAGAAAATGACTGGGCTTACAGAAAAATTTAGCTGGAATTTTTTAGCTCTGCAGCTAAAAGCACAATTTTAAGTTCCCCCTTTAATGTGAACATGAGTTTCAATGAAACACGAAAGCAGAATATGTCAGTCCAGCAATATGGTGTTTTGCCTTGATCTTGCATAACATGAGACCAGTGTTATTCTGCTTCTAATTCTTGTGCCAAGGCAAATTATCCATTTAGGTTTTATTGTTCTGTGTTTTCCAGTATCATGGAAAGTTAGAGATTTGGTCAGGTCAGATCCCCTTGTTCATCCTTCTTAATGTGAAAAATAGTACTGATGTTGGACATGGTCCTCATGTAAAGGAATTGGCCTCTTTTTCTATAATGCTATTTAAAATTTATCTTTTATAATTAGATTTAAATTTAGGCAATGAATACAGACAGAGAGTTAAGCTTGGTACCCTCAAACAGAAACCAGGAGGGGAATATTATTTGGGATTTATATCAGGGTCCATGTATAACAGTCAGGATGCCTGAGCTCCTCCTCTGTTTGCCCAAAGTTGCTGGCTCTTTACACATAATTAGTTTAAGCAGCAGAAATCTTTATTACTGGGGCAAATCCATCCTTTGTCTCCGTGGGTGGAAATTCCTATGATTTCATTGTGACTGCCCATTGCCTACATGTGGATACATTACTCCATGGGAAGGAAGTTCTGGCCCAGAGTTCCAAAAGTGGGTGTTTAACAGAGCCTTGTATAACATTTTTACACTCATTCCCTGACATAAAAGATGATACCAGGCTGTGGTACTGGCAGGACTTGCTCACACAGATGTTATGTGTAGTTTAGATAAACAGTAACACCTAGGATGCCAGATGTTGTGATTCATCCCTGGTGCTTGCCAAATTGTAATTCATATTCCATTAGGGGCTACTGGTTATTTCTTTTTCAGCCCACTAGAAGTTTAATTGACTCTTTCTCCACCTATTTTCCTTTCCCCCTCTGCTCTTTCTTCCTCTCATTTACTTTTCTTCTACCTATATTAATATTCATTTTGGCCTGAAGCATGGAGAAATCCCATCGGTCACCCAGGGATCAGGTACCCTAGGCCAGAGTATCCTACTTTTACTTAACACTTAGTGATAGTATCCAAATAATTTCCCATTTTCCAATTGAGGGGAGAAAATGAGAACCTCTGCCAAGAAGCTCTCTGTGGTGGATACTAAAATAAGTCAGGTAGCAGATGTCCAGCCCAAACTTCGGTGGGTAATTAGCTGATTCAATATCCAAAAGAAGCAGGTAACTGTTGTGATTTGTGAATCCTCTGCCAGGGCAGATAGTTTGCAGCTTGCAGATATTTCTCTAATGAGGGAGGATATCGTGAGCTCTGAGAAGTAAAACACTGTTTTCTTAGTATTCAAAAAGAATGGCTGGTTTTTTTCTTTAGGGATGTTCTTGGCACAGACCATTCCTGTTCCTTTCTTTGTTATTTCTTGGAAGTATTCTGAAAACTATTGATACAGTATGCAAATTCAATGCAGGAGATGTAATGTTATATAAGTGTAATTATCCTTTTCTTCAAAGATGTTTTTATTTGTCCCTGCATATTTTAGTCCTTAAAAGAAAAGAGAGAGAAACACAATTGTATGCGTTGTTGAAAAGAAAAAAGTCAGAGGAAGTTGCTAGAAAGATCAGACCATAAAAAGAAATTGAGGAATTAGAGAAACACTAATAAAAAAAAAATATGGATATCACTGGAAAGGCACAGAATGGGACTATTTCAGGAAGAAAAAACCAGTATGCCTGGATATTGCCATTCTAGGAGAACTGGACATGGAAAGAAGATAATGGAAAATAAGATCAAAGCTGTAAAGCCATCTATCCTCCCTTCTTTTCAGTGTCATTTCATAAGGAGTACAGGGAGAGGGGGAGGTGAGGGGAAGGGGGCCAGGAATCCTAGCAACCAAAATACTATGGATGCAAACACCTTAAAAATGTGCAGCTGCCAGCAAAAGTTCTCAGAGGGTCAGCTCCCTCCTTCTGTTCCTGGGCAGAGCAGGATGTGCTCACAACAGCACTATGACTTTGTGCTCTTCACTTCCTAAGGTGCAAAGTTATTGTTTTCATGTCTGCAATATTCTGATATACAAATATGCCTATAAAATGTTGGGGAATTTAAAAAAAAAATGCTTGGATATAGTTAGCCTGAAGAAACAGCTGGAGAAGTGCAGGAGAATGGGAAACATGTTTTGGACAAGTCATTAGGGTTCTTTTTTTATACTCCAGCAGGATTTCCCTTTCTTTTCTAAAATCTGTGTATTTTCTTCCACTTACTTTTTTCCTTTTTTTTTTTTCCCCCTATGAATATCTCCTTATTGTTTTCTTTCAAAACAGAAATCTAGACAAAAGTTACAGTAACTCCATTGAGGTCAGTGGACTTCCTCTAGTGTAAGAAATGAAATATCCTTTTCTTTTCATTGCCTTTGTTCAATTTGCCCTAATTTTTGCTGTCACTCCCACATATGACATTGCCCATTGAACTACTTCTTGCTTGTCTTTTTTTTTTCTTCATTATTTTTCTTTTTTTCCCCCTCTCAGCACTTTCCAGTAAATATCTCTGTTGTTCATTGCCAGTACAATGGGCAGACAGGTGTTGGTTCCTTCCACTCACTGCCATTTTATGGCAGAACCCAAAACTGGCCAAACAACAAGCCCACAAATTAAATCATCACAATCACAAGTACCAGTGACAGTGAAGGTGCCTGTTATCTCAAGTCCTGGACTTGGAAGGAAAACACTGAGCCATCACTCAGCACTTCATTGCAACTTGATGCTTTTGGTCCCTAAAATTTCTTTATCAGGGTCAGTATTTTAGGAAGGGAACAGGAACATATTGCTGCCTATAACTGTCCAGAAGAAGCTGACAGTGGAAATGGACACTGTAATTGTTGCTTACTTTGAACAGGGCTCCAACTGCACTCACATAAATAAAGCAATGATAGCAGATTTACATGCAAATTATTCCAGTTCAGTGTGAATGTTGATTCACTGAGGCTAATAACATTTCAGTAGATTGTAACAAAGAATAATGGAAAAAATTTCTACTGGAATGACAAAATTGAAATCTGCTCTAAGTCTTTTGAGGTCATGTAAACAGTATTTTTCATATTGCTAAACCTCTCAGATAATCTTTCAATCTGAGTCCTTAAATTCCTTCTAGAATCCAAACTCTATTTCACCCATAACAATGCTTTTATATTTTCTAATTGCATAAAACTACTTCAGGCATTACACCAATCAATCCACATACTTAATGCATATTTTTAAGTTATTAAGAGTATGGTGCAGTAGTAGCTGATAATCTTTGAAAGGATGAATGCTCCAATGAAAAAGAAGAATAGTCTTTGGAGGGCAGTAGACCATTTCAGTTTTCACAAACAAAAATGTATCAAAAGCTTCATTTAGGAGAGTTGCATTCTAGAACAAAGTGATGGTATGATTAGAACCTGTCTGCTCTCCGCGTGTTCTTGCTCCCAGTAGGGAAAGGTCTTCTATACATCACTCAGAGAAGGTTAAAAAATTACTGCCTTTTTCCTAAACCAACAGTAAGGTGATGATATTATAGAAAAGAATGTGGACAACATCAAAGTCTAACAGGGCTAAGGAGAAGGAGACAGACTGAAAACAGATAAAACCCAGCTGTGGGTTGAGACTCAGTCATAGTTTTGTCTTGTAACATGCTCATTGATAAAAGCCTCTGCTTTTCACTTTTTCCTATTCTGGATGGCTGGGAAAGAGGTGTTGTAAATGAACTGCAGCACAGTGGAATGGACATCTTGAAGGCACAATTGATATCTTGAAGCCACAATCGATATCTTGAAGGCACAATCGATATCTTGAAGGCACAATTGATATCTTGAAGGCACTATGCCTCCCAAATTGGTTTGGTTGCTGGCAACTGTGAAATACTTGCAGCTTTGAATTCAGCTCTGGATTCTGCAGAACAATTTTGAGAAAACAAATGTAAATTTGTGGGTTCCTTTTTGATTTTCAGAATGCAGAAATAAAGATGATCTGGGTAACTACAGGGTATGCAGAATTAGGAGTTTAAACAGAAAGTGAGAGAAAGAATTATTCAGGGGATTTTGCATTATTTTTCCTCAAAAATGAATCTTTGCATCCCTGACTTTCTACGTGGAGAATAGATTTCAAACTCTGATCCACTATGACACACTAAGGGTAGCAGCAGGACATAGCTGCTCAAGAGACCATGCCAGTTTTGTATCTGGGGAAGTTGAAAAGAAAAAGGGGATGGGAGTCAACAAACCCTCCACTGGCAAACTTTGGAAGCACAATCCAAAGCTGCAGGGGAAAGCTGGAGCACTAACATTGGGAAAGAGCTCCCTGCTCCTCTGGCTTACCTGTGGAGGAAGAGCATTTTCCAAACAGCTTTCTTGGCTCCCTTGTCACCACTTACCTCTAAATATGCATCAAAAAGCAAGGCAAAACCGTTCAAATGTAATTTGCTTGGTTACAAGAATGGATTTTTGTCCATTAAATTGCTTGTGTATCCATAATCAAGTCTTAGTGTGCTTTTAAATCACTGACAATCTTCTTCATGTAGATCAAATCTTCCAAGCTGTAGTGCAGCTGATAGATATTTCCATGTACACAGTTGTTAGGAGCATGATTAATGCTTGGATACACTGTTTGCATTTTGCAGTGCCATGTGTAGGATTTACAAAGCCCAGACTATCTCATGTATAGCCAAAGCCTAAATAAACTTTGGTTTCTCTGTTCCTGAAGAAGAAACTTTGACAATAGAAGAAACAATTGCTTAGAAACAGTATACACTTTCTAAAAGATGTGCTGGCTTACAAAAGAATGTATTTTAAAAGTTTACACTGTTTTTACAATGCTTTTGGTATTTTATGCAAGCTGTCATATAATGGAAATAATGACCTCAGGGACATGTGTTTATCTTGGGTTTAGCCCACTTAAAATACATTTAGCCTTTAACTTTTCCTTAGGCCAAAACCACATCAAGTGGGCCAAAGATGGAATAAACACACACACTCCTGAGGTCATTATCACTTCATTGTAGTTTTGAAGAAGAAAAGGAAAACAAATGATGTCTCTTTGTGCTGCTTTTGGGACTCAGCATGCCCAAGTGATGGTGTACACACTATTTTATAAATATTTTCTTTTTAGGGATGTCTTTGCTTCTTTTTTTTTTTTNNNTTTTTTTTTTTTTTTTTTTTGCCTCTGCCTTTTATTAATTGTAAATTCTTCTCTGTTAATACTTTAAAACATTGAAAAGCTGGAATTGTAGAATTGAAGAAGAGGTAGATATCTTATTCTACAAGCAGCTGGAGGATGTTTCGAGGTCACCAGCCATTGTTCTTGTAGGTGACTTTAACTTGCCAGACATCTGCTGGGAAATTAACACAGCAGAGAAGAGGTTCTTAGAGTGTGCAGGGGACAACCCTTGTCCCAGCTGGTGAGTGAGCCTACCAGGGGAGGGACCACACTGGACCTGCTGTTTGCAAACAGAGAAGGGCTGGTGGGAGATGGGGTGGTTGGAGGCCTTCTGGGGCAGAGTGATCTGTGGGAATGACTGTGTCACTTGGGGCCTCTCTGGGGTAGCTCCTTCCCCTGTGGCCACCTCCTGCTCCCCAAAGCACGCCCGAGGTTGCTCTCCAACCCTCTACTTCCTGCTCCTCACTTGACCATGGAACTTGGCATCTACCTCCTTCCCTCCTGGTCCAGGTTTGGAATGGGCAAGGGGAGGGCAGTGCTGGGGCACCTTCTCCTGGAGGGCAAGAGGAGGGAGCTGGGGAGAGGAACTGGGGACTCAGCCTGCACAGCGGACTGGAGCTGTGGGAGGGTTTGAAAATGTCTCTACATGTTGGAGTCATTTTCATTTCCAAAATTCAGTGTTTCTGGCAGCATTTATTTTTAGTTTGAAGTTCTATTTAACAGTTTTCGAGATTGGGCAGTGTCGTAATTTAGCAGCCCTTATGTGAAGGAAAGAAGGCTGCAGCTTCTGCACCACTTTTAATATTTGTTTACCATTTCAATTTTGTAGCACGCCGACATTTAAATGTTCTGTTTGCTGTTATTTTGACACCTTCCCTTTATTTGTGTATTTTTAATCTGTGAAATATAAAACTTGGTGCTTGCTATGTAGAATCTGGGGGTTAGAGCTGACTTTTCTTTGAGAGTGGGCCTGGGTGTACCTCAAACATGGGTGAAAAAACTGGGCTGGAGGTAACTGGAGAGTTTACCTTCCAGAGAGGTGATCAATCAATATTTTCTTACTGCTAGCTAAAATATATATCAAGAACTTTTCTTCTACCACTTTAAGTTTCTCTGGTCTAAAAGAGAAAGGGAAGTAAAAATTACTGTTATGCTGTAGTAATTAAAGGTTTTCCAAAAACATACACAAGTCTATAAAAAGTTTTGTTCTAAAATAATTGTCTTGCATTTAAGAACTCATCTGCCTTGTCTCAACTCTGATACATTATCTACACCATGGGTTATTTTCACAACAGAACCTCAAACCACCTATCAATGCAGTCATGAATCTCAATCCAAATGGTTAAAAGTATTTGCAAGCAATAGATCTCAGCATGGTTTTGGTTATACAATTGCAACTGAGACCAGGTAACCTGCAGAAGTGGAAAATGAGTTTTCATCACAATTTTTTAACAATAAAAATTCAAAGTAAAATTCCAAAGTATGAAATTCACTAAAAAAGGCATGCTGAAGAAAATATTTACAGTTACCAGGAATGATCTGAAAGCAGGAATTATGCAGAACTGTTTGTGAAAAACTAATGATATGATCTTAAGGGGCTACCAGATATATTCCCCTACAAGTGGCCAAAACCCCAGATCATCCTTTTCATTATTTTTTCTTTTTTTTTTTTTTTTAAATTTTTTTACTTTCCTCTTGACATATCTTATTCTGTGGAAATCATTACTGTGTTACTGCTTTTCTTTGATTTCTGTGCTTTGCAGCAGCTCACCTATGGGTCATCTCTGCCTTCTCTCGAAGAGCAAATCTCCACAAAGTTCAAGAATTGTTACAACCTGCATCTTCTCTATATGAAAAAAGGAGTAAGAAAGAACTGTAGCATGGCCTGACAGGATTGTAGGCTTAGATAAATGCACATTAATAGTCTTGGATCCAGGATTTAATCACAGCATTATTGGGTACAAAACCTAGTTTCAAATCTCACATGGAAAGCTGGGCAGTGACAAAGTCAGTTTCTGGTCTGTGGTCTGGAACTAAAAATGCAATTTCCTCTTCTTCTCAGAGGAAGCCTCTCCTGGTGCACAGAAAGGAATGATCCTCTGTGAAAGGAAAGTGGAAGTTACTTTAACTTCTATGATTTTATGAAAATGAATTTGATTGCTGTGTGGTTTTCCACAAGGCAGTCTACATCTTAATGCCAAAGTCAGCTGGCACCTTTCATCTTTTTTTGGGGATATGTTGTCAAAGATTCCCTTGGAATTCAGCTGTGTGACCAGTGTAGAGTCAGTAAGATCTGTATGGTTATATCAGTTTGCTTCTTTGAAAATTTACTCTATCATATTTTTAAATTATTAAATATGATAACTTTTAATCTCATTACCCAGAAATAGAGAGAACTTTTCTGATACCTTATTGAGATAGCAGATGTGGGGCTTTGTGTACTTTTGTTTTCTCTGCCTCTTCTTTTGATTAGCTGCCTATTTCTTGTTAAGCAATAGTAGCAAAAAAATTTCTTCAGGATTTTTTTCAGCTCCAGTCTCCTCTATGAAAGTAAGAGGGAGAATTTTAAAGATCTGTCCTGTGAAACTGTTATTTCTTTGATTAACATTCAAAATTCTGATGCTTGTTTTATCTAATTAATGTAACTTTGAAGAAAGAAAAGAAGGAAATACTGATTTTTCGTAGTAGATTTTAATTAGGAGGAGTGTTTGAGTCTTGGGAGTCTGTCCCATGCATGTTTTCAGATCTCTCATCATCCCAGAATCAGAACTCTAATTTCCATCAACCTGTATTCTGAAGACATCAGAAAAAACATCACAAAAGATTCTTCTTTTCAATTGCATCCTTATAACCCCTGCTATATAGTTTCTATTTCCATCAATGTGCCTCCACTGCTCTTTCTGTGGTTTTATTTCCTTTGTTATAGGTGAGCCTGTTGGGTTACATTTGGAAGAGGATCTGTGCTCAAGCATCTCTCTGTTCTCCTTCAGCTTCTAGCACAATTCATGTGGTTGGAAAATTCCTGGCACGTGTGGGGCATTAGATAATGCAGCCTCAGCAGAAACAGGAGCTGTCCTGGGTGTGGGACTCAATGCAGGCTCCCTGAACTCCTGTCAGGAGATTTTTCTCCTTTGTTGTCCAGGCACAGCTTTTGGAAGCACAAAACGTTGCTGAGGACATCAGTAGATATTTTGCATCCTGCATAAATGCTCCAGGCAGTTGTGTGCTGGTGTTCCTCCCTCTTCCCCTCTCCTATCCAATGACAGAACTGTGGTGCACCCTGAGACCTTTCCCCACTGAGTACAGAAATTTACTACTGACAGCTTTTGGTTGAGCTCTGAGTGAAGAAGAGTCAGTCTGGGCAAACCAGGAGTTGGAATAAAATGAAGTCCTTCACATGCCAGAGCAGAAACACCCTGAAAATGCTGTTCAGCTCTGAATAAATGGCATCAGCCCCACTTGCTGTGCTGTCAGAGTAAGGCTGTCTCTGAGCAGGCAGGGTGGGACCACACAGCTCTCCACTTCTTCTCTGGTGCTGTCTACCCTCAGTCCATCCCATGGGGTGTGTTGGCTTTAGAGATAAGCAGGCAAGTTCTTGAGGAATGTTTAGCTCTGCTTATAGTCCTGTAAAGTCCAGTCACTGCCACTCCAGTGCCTGCATTCATTTTGTAACATCCCTCCTGCATCCTGGATCCATGGCTAATGAGGCTCATTAGATGGAGAGACTTGTTATTTAACAGCCTTCAACTGAGCTCCAACAGCTGAGATAAGGGATGATATTTGTCAGATGTTCACACTGCCAGCTGTCATTAATTCCACAGTCAGGTGAGATGAATTAGGATAAAGTTCCATACTTCTCTTAGCAAGACTTCCAGCATGCTCAAAGGGTGAGCCTATGCTAAGCCACATTTATTTTCAGCAGAACAGGCCAGAAAATTAACGATGCCAGATGAACTCTTATTTTCTTTTCAAAGGCAAATGAGGAGGTCTGAAAGAAGGGATATTATTGGCCTAATTGGATCCTTTCTGGGCTATGATCAGCAAAATGTGATGGTAACAAGGAGTACACTGCTTACACTACAGTGCAGGAGCTGGAATTCCTAGAGGGCTGTACAACAGGGAAGTGGCCACTTCACAAACCCCCATTTGCCAAGGGCTTAAGTGACTACAGGTTTGGTATTCCCAAATTTATTTTCTGTTTCAAAACCCTTAAAATATGGTTAACATCCATTTTGTGGATGTGTGTTGTCTTTCAAAAGTCTTAAATTGGGCCTGATACAGGCTAAAAAAATTGTTAAGATATTAGCAACTAGGAAAACTCAAGTGCAGGGGATTTGTAATTGCTTTAGATTCAGCAGTCATGTAGAGCAAAGATATTCACACTTAAAAATATCTTGAACCATATTATTGATCTATTCGATAGAGAACAAGAAACTGTGTTTAAGAGAAATAAAACAAGTTTTAAAATTTAGAATTTCATGATGAATATTTACTTCTTATATGTATTTATTAATGTCTAAAGAAATGCAGTTATAGTGCATTTCAACCTGTTTTGTTGAGGTTATTCTGCCTTTTAATATTGATGTTGGTGAAAATAGTCATGTTGTAATTTCAATATGTAAAAATTTGGAGCCTTACTTGAGGCAGATAAAGGTTTTTATTTTCTGGCATATCTATTTGCAACTTAACTACAAAACCTCTTCACAGTCTCCAAAGGTAGAATATATATTTCTCAGGTCCAGGGATCTAATGCTCCCTGAAATCAATAGGGCTTTGCTAAGCATTTATCTGACCCACAGTAAACTTAGAAAAAATCTTCATCTGTGTTTCTTCAATGTATATTTTACTTTGCTCAGCTATAGCCACCACATACTCACCAAGCTTCCCCTGTGCTTCACCTGGGAAGTTGTATTTAATTTTCTGGAGGTGAAGTTTGGCTCTTAATTACTGCACCATTTACCTGCCAAAATAGACTAGCAACCAAAATTGTACCAGTTCTGTATATTTAACTCCTAATGTTGAAAATAATTTTGGGGGAGATAATTTTTCAATTATTTAATTTTTTTTTCTTTGATTATTTCCAAAAGTTCTCTAAAAGTGCTGAAGATGTACCTTATTACAAGTTGAAATATTGCAAATCTTCATTTTGCTTTGCTTTCTTGACAATCTACATTTTCTGTGTCTTTTATGATATCACAGAACTGCCAAGATAGTTGGATGCCTTTTGATTCATACTGAGGTTTCCTTTCTGTCAAGATCAATACACTTATTGGAGTATCTTTTTTACTGAGGGTTTTCAGATCTAGCATTTTGTGGATTTTTTTTCCCTGCAATCTTGGTTACCAGGGCATCAGGACTGCAGAGTTTTGGTGTTGTGGTGATGACAGAAGTCCCAGCTGTCCCACCAAGCCCCTAGCAAGAAAACAACATATTAACTTTTTAAGTGCTTGCAACCCTTCAGGGTTCAATTTTTCCAGCTCTTTCTTGTAGTCTGCTAAAAAGAGAGAGAAGCAGGGAAGGAAATTGTCCATACAAGTAAATTAGCAACTGACTCCAATTGAAAGGTCAGAATGAGTCAGGTAAAGTGATGTTTTTCACAGAAAGAAAGAAGGCTTTTAAAACCTACTTCTAAGGAAAAAGAATGTAAGGACAGGAAATGGCACAAGATGTGAATCTTGATATAAGGTTGTAAGAGGAGATTAAAAAAAAAAAGATAAAATGTCACAAGCAAAGAATAGCAAATAAGAGTGTCTCATCTGCATTTTGGATTTGGCATGGTATAATCAATTTTATATTGGCTGGCAGGAGAAATAAATGTATTAATGTGCTAAATTTTTTTTCATTTCAACTGATAACTAGAAACAGCCAGTGAGCACATTGCTTTTCTTTATAAATACATATTTTTTCCTCTCTATATACTGAACTGCATTATGGTAAAAAGGTAAAGTTACTTATGTGTAAACTTCTTACCATGTATTCAGTAAGATTATCTAGGTGTGATCCTGCTAGAGGTTCTGTGATAATATTCTCAATCCCTGGACTTTTGCCACTCTTTGGAATTACAAATTCTTATGACACTCTTATTCAGATTTCTACATTTTGTTTGCAAGTGGATGCATTTCAAGAGTATGGAACAATTCCATATTATACCAGCTTAGCTGAAGTCTGCATTTGGCACACAGAGGAATTATTCCACAGACTTCAGTGGACTTCCCATAACTTTTGGACTGCTCATGAGAACCACGGATATGCATAAAATAGATAAATACAAAAATGTACATATATACTTTTATATATGACTTTTACATGGAACACTGACTTTCTACCTGAAGATGTTGTAACAGATTCCCTTATTTGGCTTCCCCAGGGAAGCAGTTTTTCATAACTGGGATTAACCAAGTCACTTACTGAACTGAGAATGCAGAATTGCTCAAAATAAATTGAAAAACTGTCAGTTTCTGAGGGCAAGGATCTATGTTCACCTCCAGCCAGTGTGGAAGAAATGCACCTTAAATTCTATTTTTTTTGAGGAAGTCAAAGGCTCTGGCTAGCAGAGAAATTTGCATTCAGGAAATGTTAATTAAAATTCTCTAGATGAAAATTTCAAAATGGACATTGAAAGTGTTGTTGGCTTGCTGTCCAAGCCAAACTTCATTCAGTTGTCTCTGTTTTCAAGGGAAATTATGTCATAACAGATTTGACTAGAGATTCACTTTTATGAACTACTCAAATTTCACATTCTGAGCTGCTGTGCCAATATTGTAAATACCAGTGAAGAAATATGGGATGGATTATCTCTCATGTGAGGAAAGGCTGAGAAAGTTGGGATTGTTCAGCCTGGAGAACAGAAGGCTTCAGGGTGGCCTAATTGCCCCTTCCAGTACCTAAAGGGAGTCCACAAGAAAGATGGATAGAGACTATTTACAAGGCCCTGGACAAGGGGAATTGGCTTCAAACTGATAGAGAGTAGGTTTAGATGGGATATTAGGAAGGAATTCTTCCCTCTAAGGGTGGAGAGACACTGGCACAGGTTGCCCTAAGAAGTTGTGGATGCCCCATCGCTGGAAGTGTTCAAAATCAGGCTATGATGCCTTTTTCAACCTAGAAATGAAACAACACACACTTTCAAGATAATGTAGTATAGGGGGTAATTTAAAAGTGGATCTTTATTGGAGCTCCAGGGGCAGCTATGGAAGAATGTCCACAAAAGCCTACCCCCCACAGTTGGGGTGAATACAGTTTTATAAGTTTGGCATAATTGACAAAAAAGCACCATTTAGGAGGACAAGTGATGATGCAATTCCCCCTCTCCCCCCAGGTCAAGCCCCTTCTCCAGAGCCCCCCCTTAGTACCAGCTGTATTTTGTTTATGAAAACATGTCTCCAAGAGTTGTTCTCAACATTGGTAGCCAGGGAGAACCAAGACAAGATAGAGGCCCTGGTATTTGTTTTGTCTTTCTGCCTAGGGAAAGGGCATGGAAAATTTCTGGGAAAACTAGCCATTAATGCAATAGACTACAAATATATATGTAAAGAATATAGAGAATATATGATTAAATAAAGGCAAAACCCAAAACAGCACCAGCTCAACAGGGCTCTGAGCAACCTGATCTAGTGGAAGGTGTCCCTGCTCATGGAAGAGGGTTGGAATGAGATGGTCTTTAAGGTCCCTTCCAACCCAAACCATCCTGTGATTCTGTGTCGTGAACTGCACAAAGCACCTTAAAGTTCCCAACACTGTTTGTTGCAGGGACAAACCTCTGGTGTAGAAAGAAGCCAAGCAAGTCAGAAGGAGCTGAAATGGAGAAAAGGAAGAATTTAAAATCTCTTAGAAGAGAGCAATGTCCTTTCCAGGCTCAGGTGGATGCTGAAGAAATAGAGAACTCGAAAAAAGGGGAAAAAAATATAGGCTCCTTCAAAACCTGTACTTTCTGAAAAGGTTGCTCTGTTAGGTCCATATCCTGTGGCACAATAAGCCATCTAAGGTGCTTTCAGCAAATGACTTGATGAGTCCTTACATTGTTTTCCCTTTATTGTGTCATTTTCTGATTGCTTTGCTAGATTAAGTCACACAAGAGCTTTCGAATGTAGTATACAAATTTCTAATCTTTCCAGCAACAATTGCCTGGGCAAACATCTATTATTTTAATAGTTGAAAGTATGAGGTCAGTCTTGAGTCTTTTGGCACATTCCAGAAATAGTCACTCCATCTCCAGAAAGCTGATATGTGTGTCAAACTCCTGAAATTAAGAGGTATGTTGAATGCCAGATTAAATTTAATAGCTATGATAAGGCAATCTATATAATTCATCAAGTATTTCAAGAAGAAATGTGCTGCTGATACACAATGGACATGATTCCATTCATTTTTTCATTCTTCTGCTAGTAAAAAGCAAAAGGTTTTTTTTTTTCTTATTTATTAATCCTCCTTTCAAAAGATTTTTCTGTCTTTTACAGCCTTTTTGGTTGTTTCACATTTTTCATTGACATTTGCTACACTGCCACATTTAACTTGGGAAGTCAAAACAAGCATTGAGGTCAGCAGAATTATGGAAAAGATGCACTTTCCCCTAATATGTTCTTAGTTTTCTCTGTTATCCGATTTAACAATATTGATAGCACCCATTTATGGATGTACTTGTTAAGTAAGAGGATATCCATAATTTTAGAGTCTTTATAACAGGCAGATTTAAACTGCATTTCAGATTTAAGCATTTTTATCTCTGTGGCTTCAGAATTTGCCATATACAATCAAATTCCAGTTGGTTGATTTAAAAGACCTCTTCTTGGAAAGAAAGCTTTCTATTGCTTGCTGGGTTTTTGTGTTGTGTTGGGAATTTTGGAGGAAGCTTAGAAGGTTGTACAACATCAGAGGTGGGTGATGAGCTCCTGGTAGTAACTGAAGCGAAACACCTCAGTTTGTCTCTGGTTTTCATACAGTGCAGGATTTCACACAGATGGTACTGGCCACTGGACAAACTGGCTGCTGCTCCAGTGACTCTGGCAGATGCTGGCAGGGCATCCACAGGATGATATTCCTCCACATTCCGTGCCTCCTTTCTCCCAGATTTTGGCAGAGCGTGTCCAACATAATTATCAATATTTCTTATGTCGTGCCTAAACTTTGACTTTGATTAGGTGTTTCATCTTTCAGAGGGTGTTATGTCTACCCAGTGGCTTTACTTGGCAAACCTCACTGCCAAGAAGATGACTGTGTCACTTCTTACCCACAAGACCCCACAGACTACTTACTTTTTCAGAATATATCTGAAGGGCTTTGCTGAAACTCAGTTATGTAGGGAACTGTGATATGCCAGGGAGTGCCATGAGACTCCTGCAAATCAGTTTTACAAACAGTAGTTTTTGACTTCCACTCTTTTAAAGAACTTCTTTCTGGACATTTTTGGTAATTTCTGACTACATAATGCTCTTTCTTCCTAGACTAATTAGTAAAGATAATTTAGAGCTTTGGAAGTTAGTTTCTCTTTGGCAAAAAGTTACCAAAAAGCGACGTGGGGTCAGTGTATTTTCTTAGAATAATTGCCTTGTATTTCAAATGCAGGGACAAGTCAAATCACATTCAGCACACAGATGTTTTCTTTTTATCAATGCCTCAGGCTAGACATCCTTCCCTTATCTTACCAGACCTCTGCTGCCTTTCTTGCCTTACTTGCTCTCCAGAATCCATGCAAGCTAGGTGAAAAAAACCCTGTGTACTTGGTGATTATTCACATGAGAGTGTTTGCATTTTAGGAAACCCAATGAGATTAGCAATCCCTCCAATCCATGTGCTCATTCCCAGTATCAGGAATTTACCTGCTAATTAATTTTCCTTCCAATCCTCTCTGCTGCCATGGCAGCCTCAAAGTGCAATTAGATGAATATTCAACCCCTTAAGAAAGAAAGGGGACAGTTGGCATATTCAAGACAATTTGACATATTTGCCAGTATTTTTGCCTGTGTGACTTTTTGACCTGTGAACCAACACAGCATTAGTTGTTTTGAAATAAAAACATCTCCATTCCAGAAAGCTCTTGGCATTGTATCTTGATTTTATTTATGTTTTTATACTAACTTGTATTCTTTTACTAACTTTAACTCTTATAATTTGGGAATTAATTTTTGTTTCATTGTAAAATGTCCAAGATAGTAGATAAGTGACAGATAAATATTACTGTTATAGATCTTTGTTTACTTTTGAGTGCAAACTTGAACTTGCATTTGACAAAGAACATTTTGTTCTACCCTTCTACACTGTTTGTTGGTATTTGCCATTTATAGAATTTTTTAAGACCAGTTAACTCCTGGTTATAATGCCAATACATGCACAGCTCTCAAGTGTTTCCTGCAGATCAGACACAAACAAAGGTGAGAGTAAAAATTGGTAGAAATCTCATGAAGTCTTCAGATTGATTTTCGTTAGTCTGAACATCAACTGCACCAGCAGCTGTAGCTTGGATGTCCCCAGCCAGCAGCACTTGTTCCCCTGTCCCAATGCCCCAAAGTTTTAGTGCCAGCTTTGTCATGGGTGAATGTTCAAATGGAGTGTCACCAAAAGGCAGCAATTCTTTTATGTTGTAAGAGATGAATGAACCCCAACCCCAGCCTGGTTTTCACATCCATTGATTTGAAAAAGTTTTCAAGGTTGAATTTGCTAAAAATAGTGACAACCTACATTACCTGGAATTAATTCATGCTGTTCATTTTACTGGTAACCAGGGGAGAGATACAGGCAAGTTAATGTCCCTCTGTTGCACAGTGATTCAGTGCAACTAGAAAACCTGTTATTTAGGAGATAATTTTAGTTTGCCGTTGAGGTTACAAGGCAGTAAATGGCTCCTTGCTGCATCCTCAGAGTTTACCCAGCTCATTTATGAGGCTATTTATTGCCCAGTGTACTTAGAACCAAGCTAAATTATCACTACAGTATCAAATCTACATGAACTCCTCTCCCTTTTCATTCATCCCTTCCTTTATTTCTTTTATATCTCTTCCCCCACCAGATATAGCAAAGTGCTTATTTCCTCTGCATTGCTTTTCCAAATAGAATCAGAGCAAATCATAGCAAAAGAGCAAAACATTTTACATGTTAATTGCTGATGGTTTTTATTAGTTCCTTGATTTTAATTGGTTAAAATTTTGTAGGTTTTTTTTTTTCCTTGGGGGAAAAAAATGTGCTCTTGGTACAATCAGTTTTGTTAGAAGGATAATTAATTGCTTGTTCGTAAAGTGAAGTGGTTCACTTACTCTGTTTTGGATCACAACCAACTTATAAAATCCTATTTATATGAAAATTGTCCAAACTTAAGATTCCCTTATGACAGTGGAAAATATTCTTCTAACAGTCCACATACCTTTGCTTTCTCTCAAGCTGGATAAACACCGACCAACTGTTTGCAGGGTTGCGATACTTTCTAAATTTTACTGATACAAAAAGTTTCTTCTGGAGTTTGTAAGATTTTTTCTAAACATTTTATACTGTGATATCACTTGGTAGAAATTGTTTATGTTTACTTTTTCTTGTGTACCACTTGCAGACCATAGTTTTATAAGTTCAACTTCCTTGGTGTCTCTTTCTTGGTACCCCACAGGTTTGCTCCTTATTGAATTGCCTTTTATGACAGCTGCCGGCCATATCCCTAACATGGCCAACTGATATCCAAAATACAACCAATCTGACAGGTGTTGTGGACAGCAGACATGGAATGAAGTAGCAGCTCTGTGAAAAATTCATATGGATCAGCTATCACTAGGCCCTAGTTATTTATTTAGGGATATTCCACACCTGAACAACTTCCTTCTGAAGGCAAAAATGTTATGTTGGCTTTTTACAAATTTTTTTCATGAATACTTTCATTTTCACTTGGAAAAGGAAATTCTCCTCCCAAATCAGTTTGTATCTTTAAGTGATTGCAGCAGAGCTGTAGCTGAAGCCCATTCACCTTAAACCCTTCAACCTGTTTTAAAGCAGTTCTTAGCTGACTTTGGTGAGGCTGGTCTTGACTTTTGCAAGTTATCCCTGACACCCAGTAAGTACTGGAAACTCATTTGTCAAATTTGGCCCTTATAAAAACTAATTTAAAGTTATTACTTTAATAATGTGCTATTTATAATTGCATATCAGGTGGAAACAAGAATCAGGACCAAGCTTTCAGATTGTTTTGTCTAAACTAGAAACTCTTTCCAAGAGGACCTGATGATGAGGTGCATCAGTGACACCTTCCCAATTTCCAGATTTTCTGTATTGTCACTCAGGGTTACAGTTGTTTTCTGTTGGGCTCACTTTTTTAGGTAAGCCCAAAGTGACTTGAATTCAGTAAATTTTTCTTTCTGTTTTGCAGATTATGACAAGTACAATGTTAAGCAGATGTGATTTAATTTTGACCATTACTGATATGCCACTGGGAGATGTCCCTAATGTGAATATGTAATGTCAAACACTCTGTTAAAGTGCCCACAGGCAAAGACAATATGAACTCTCAGAGTAGGAGGGCATTTGTGGGTATGTACAATCCACAAGGATGCCACTGTGGCAGGTTATAACCACTTTATTTCAGCAACACTGAGCTGCTAATATCAGACATACACTCCATAGTGTGGAACATACACAGCTTTAATCATTTGGAGGCATATGTTAGCAATTATATTATCTCATTAGACTGAAATATAACTTCAGCAATAATTCCAATTGATGTGGGGTTCTTTTTATTTAACTGAGGTGAAGAAATTCTGACTTGTAGATGATTCATGGAAGGAAATTGTGGGCTTTATCTTTTTGGCTTTAATATGAAAGAAGGTAGGTTTAGATTAGACGTTAGAAAAACATCTTTTGCTGTGAGGGTGGTGAACTGGCTTCCAAGAGAAGCTGTGGCTGCCCCATCCCTGGAAGTGCTCAAGGCAAGACTGGATGGAGCTCTGAGCAACCTGGTCCAGTGGAAGTTGTCCCTGCCCATGGCAGGGGGTTGTTACTTGATGTTTAATGTCTCTTCAGAACTGAACTATTCTATGGTTCTCTACATGGTGAGGGTTATTTCCATTGTTGACAAAGATTGTATGTGGCTCACCCAAAGATCTCCAGGGTTGCCACTGGAGGGGTGAGCAGGGGAGTTACTAAAACTGCTGTGTACTCCAGGTCCTGTTTCACACCTTAAAACATGGCTGTGATTAAGAGAAAGCATAATTACCAGAAGACTTTCAATAGCCAGCTGTGGCTGGGGAGGCTGCATTCCAGAACACAGGCACGGATTTTTTTTTGTCATGTCCCTATACTCTGTAATTAAATTTTCATTGAATGGCTGACTCTGACTATTATAATGTAATAGCTTACAGCTCTTGTGTGTAATTCATTAGAACAATAATGAGTTTCAATGAACAGGCTCCCCACCAGTGATGAACTCTGAATGATTTCTACAATAAAATTTCATTTGGGAGGATGGCAGATGTAAGACAGATCATGGCGTGCTCAAGATATGTGCATACCTAAGTATAGATAATAAATACCCGTCAGGCAAATGTAAAACGTGGCAGCTTTTTGTGAAGTCATTGTCAGAGGAGCTTCTCTGCATTCTGGTACTTTAGAGCAAGAGCTACTTCATCACTCAAGTTGCTGCATTTTTTGCATTTATTATTCAATTCTCCATAATACAGTTTTTGATAACAAGTTTTCCACCAGCCCTGCATCCCATTCAATAGTTGATCTCCAGATTTTCAGGCAGCAAATCTATTGATGGATCCTACAGATTACCAGGTGGGCTGCTGTTACACCCCAGTCACTTAAACCTCAGACTAAACTCAAATTATTTTGCTTGGGTAGATGTAAAGGAGAAAATTTCAACCAAATATTCTCAAGAGGTAAAAATACACAAACGTTTACTGGCAGACTACAGAAAATTAGGGAACACTGGCCAAACGAAAAATACAACATAATATTACTTATCACAGCAAAGACAGCTCATTGGACATAGAAACCCATTCAATGTTGTGTTCTGTGAGAAGAAGGTAGAAGAAGAAGAAAGGGAGAAAAATGAAAGGAAAATGATAAAAAGCCAGACAAAGCTACCAACTCCCAGATTCCCAGGATGTAAGGCTCCAAGATGAAGGTAGGGCTAAAGGACAACGTGTTTGCCTCGTGCTGAGGCTTCCTAAAGCCCCAGGTGGGACTTCTGGTGTCTCAGTCACTCAGGGTGGGTTAGGTGGCACTGGGGGGCTGCCTCCAGTGAGCTGTGGCTGTCAGACACCACGGAGCTGGGCTATGTGGGGGCAAGGCACCACCTCACCAGGGCAAGGCCTGACCCAGCCCCTACTACACAGTTTTAGCTCCCAAGATATCTCAAAACAGATGACTTTTCCCAGTCTCTGACAACTGCCTTGCTTGCAGAGCCCCCCAGACTCCTATCAGCTGGTGCCTGACATCCAGGTGAGGCAGCTGCCTGTTATTCTGCCCCTGGACTGCTGGTTTTCCCAGGAGCACCTCTCCCCAGCTTCTACATTTCCCCAAATGTGGAGAGCTGAGCAGCCTGCCAGCTGGGCAAGCAGGAGCCAAAATTCTGAGTAGCATATTTATGTTCAGATTGTTCTACCTTGGGAACATTTTGGAATTTTCAAACTAGAGCTGTCTTTGAGGGGGGGGGGAAAGGAAAGGGGAAAAAAAAAGGAAAATTAAAAACTTCTGGTTTTTCAGCATTTTTCATATGTTGGGAGTTCCATTTTTATGCAATTTCTGTGGTGGAATTATTAATGCCTTGGCAACATGAACTTAAGAAAAGACCAAGAATTACAAATAAATGAAGAGGCAAAATTCTTCATCTGGTTATCTTTGATTTTGCAACACACAAAAAAAACCCCCAAAATATTTTTCGAAATAGGTTTTGCTGCAGAAGTTTCTATTTGTAATGCATTTTTAAAGTCTCTCCCAATAAAACCAAAAAAGCTGAAAGATGCAGATTCCTACATATTTAGATTTTTCTGTGAAAAATGGGAGTTTTGTGCTCTGCCTTGACTTGATTCCATTGAAGTATTAACCACACAGCTGCAGTCTTGTAATGCAGAAAACTGCTTTTCTAAGGGATGAGGAAGTCCTGGGAAGCAGACACAGGTCAAAAACCACTCAGTTTTCAGATAGTTTGTGTTTCATGACAACAAGCAAATTTTCCATGGTGCTTCCCATATTTGGAGGCAAAATAAAGGATGAATAAATCTGGAATACTGAACCCTGTATGTAGAGGGGCTGGCTTAGATCCCTGTTCTAGGATCTGTCCCCAGAAAATTTAGCTCATGTCCTGATTGCAGTTTCAATTTAGTATTATAGCATTATCCTGTTTATGGTTCTTATCTTTGGGCACAAGACAGTGAACAAGACAATGAGGATCTTGCTGATGATGCAGAAAAAAGGAACTCTGTTACAGACCATATGATGAAGGGAAATAAGTGTTTGAGGCAAGTTTTAAAACACCTCTCTGTCCTGCAAAGATCTGTCCTGGCTTGTTGCTGCTTCCAAAAGGTCAGTTTAAAAACCTAGTAGTTGCCACTGCAGCCAAGTTGGGACATTCCTAATTCCATATTCTGACAGATAAGGATGAGTTGATCACTGAACTAGGTGGTAGCCTAGGTGCAAGTAATCATGATCTAATTTTATTTGTTTTGTGCAAACAACATTATATTCCTATATAAATTGCTCTAAAAAGCCAGTTTTCTAAATCAGAAAAAAATCAGGGCAAAATTGAGTGGGGAAAAATTTAAACACAAGAATACGCATGATCAAAATACAAGGAGAAGGCAATTACAGCCCCTTTATGAAAATAATAATAAAAAACCATAATAAAAGTATGCAGCAAATGAAAAAGGAGAAGCCCATCATAGGGAACACAAACCAACATTTAGGAAAGAAAATCAACTTCTAGAAAAAACCTAAATGCATCAATAAAGATCCCTCTGCACTCAAGAGAATGCAAAAATCAGGAAAGGATTTCTAAAGCATATGAAGATCAAATAAAATCTTAGTAGATATCTCAGTGTTGGATAAAGATGACAAAATTTTCTAGTAATGTACATCAAGATGTAATAAATAGATATTTTATAATTGGAAAGAAGCAGGATTATATTTTAGCATGATACTGAAATACTTTCAGCTAATATTTAGGAGATTAAACAGCAATAGTTAAAGCCAATTATTAAAAAAATTGGCCAAGGAGTATCTTGAAGTAAAATTGTGGACACTGAATTAATCTTTAAAGATGGGCAAAATGCCAGAGTACTGGAAAAAAGGCAATGTGGTCCTAATAATTAAAAAAGAAATTAAATACATCGAAATAGGCTGAGTAGGCTAGTTAAGATAGAGATCCTGCAAAAAATGTGGAAAAGCAGAGGTGGACATTGCCAAATAAAGGGTGCAATGATGGGTGCCTTGTCAGAATGATTGTATGTAAAAAAAAAGGCTTTCTCAAGCATACCTGATGTTCTCTTAATTTTGTTGTCTTGATTCAAAAGTTATAAATATCTGACACAGTACTGCAGGAAAAAAATATATCACAACCCTAAAAAAGGTCATATTAATTTAAATAAATTTCATCCATATTAAATTAATTAGGGTCTTATAAAATTGTCTCAAAAAGGAAATAAAAATGGGCATTGCCACCTAGAGAAGGGATTTATAAGGTTGAATTTGGTTAGTTGGCATCTTTTGTCTGGAAAACTCAAAACAAGTCCTTCACTTTGTGAAGAGAAAGGCTGTAAGGGAAGCTGGATAATTGACATAACGAGCATGTTTAAACAAACATGCCTTTTCATACTGTTAAATATATGTTCTTTTGTCCAAAACTAATGTAAATCATGTTTACAGTTTCAAGTTCTTTTATGCAGCACACAACGGCAATAAGAATTCTTTAGAATAATTAAAAATTGGCTTATTTGAAACTTGAGTAAAAACCCCCAAATTATCTTTGGCTCTATATGCCCAAATTGTTCTGTAGGAACAAGAATCTGAAATTACCATTGTATTCAAAATTAGTGAGAGTATTTAAAGAAAACTGTGTGAGCTGGAAGAGTAAAATGGGAAAAAAATTAAAAAGTGGTCTGGAAAGGACGTTTCTAGAAACTTCAGAAGCACAAATTATCAGGCTGTTTAAGACGAGGTGTCTTGGTTTGAGAGGCAGGTGCCTGCCGAGAGAGGCCGGAGCCTCCCTTGGGATGGCGAACGCAAAGCCCTGCCCTGTGGGTGATTATGGTTGGGAAAGCAGTGCCTGTGACAAAGACAGGCCCCGGAGGAGCAGTCCCGGGGCAGTGTCCCAAAGCAGAGCCAGCCCAGCCAGGCAGGGCTCTGTGGGGCGAGCTCGGGGCCGCCGATGGCGCCGATGGCGGCCGGGCCCGGCCGGGAA
>VZRX01015542.1:0-47640 GCA_013398075.1 Notiomystis cincta | reverse complement strand
AGGGGCAGCCAGAGGTGTCCTGGGCTTGGACACTGCTTCTGTTCTCCTTGAGGACACATCGTTACTGTTTCCGAGCAATTATGGGACAAAATTCCCTAATAAAAAGAAACAGCCCTCAACACAAAGGCCAAGGGAGATTGTTGGCCCTGAGCATCTGCATAAAGAAAAGAATATTAGAAGACAGGTGTTAATTAATAAAATAAAATAACTGAAAAAATGACACTGCAAGATCCCATAGCTAGAAAATTCAAACCAAATATTGATGAGATTTGCACTGTAGAAGGTCAGCCATTGCAACAATTTGTATAAGGATGCAATAGTTCATCACCTGAAGCTTTTCAGTCAAGGGTATTTTTATACTTATAGGTTATATTTAAAGTTTAGTGAACAAGTTTCTATGATATGCATAGTTCCAGAAGTCATGATATTATCTTCTCTCCATTAAAATGTAACGAGATTGCATCGTGAAATGTTTGACTTTGTTGCAAAACTCTTTGGGTGTTTAATCCTAACATGAATTTTGCACTAGTTTAGTGGGTTATACAAACCTCAGAAAAACAATGGATGGAATCAAATGGAGTTTTTTCTCTGGTTTCTTTAGCACACACCTCTTCTATCTTTCCAACTCCAGTGACAATCACGAGTTTCAGCTTAGAACTTCAGTCAAAAAAAAAGAGGATGCTGTTAGACAAAATTACCTTCTGAAGTTTCTCTGTGGGTAAAAGGGAGAAACAAAAGGAAGACAAGTATTTGTTTGCCTTCTCTCTGTCTAACCAGGAGCTCTTCCAGTATTGTGACTGTGTGAAAAGCAGTAAATTCACAGCATTCCCAGTATGTAAATGCAAAAAGTCACATATGGGTTGCTCTTTTATGTAGTTTTGGAGCATGTTTTGTGTCCAAATGTTGAGTGAGTTCATGTGATACTGGAATAAACTACTCCAGAGGTACCAGGAGGAGGAACTCTGCTGGTAGATATTAATGATATAATGATATCATGGATAGGAATGGGGCATATTCTTCTGGGCAGAACTTTGACCTCTTTGCTGTCTAAGAGAATTCACTGACAACTTGTTCTGGTGCCTCTGGACAGGGCAGATCTAAGGTGGAGCTCAAGCATCCTGCAATGATGAAGATGTTTTTAGCAATACTCTAAAATCTGTATGAAACAGATTTTTCGGGTCTGAGAGTGAAACAAGAGTCAGGCAAAAAAAAAAATAAAATGGTTTAGGGTTAGGAATAGAATTCAGTTTAATATTTTCTCACTCTACATATTTTTCAGAAGTACACTTTAATAGTTTCTTTACACAAGGTATGATTCTCTTATAAATTTCCCTGGAAGTGTTGTGGCATGCAACTGCCAGCAGGGTTTCTCCTGTGTCCCCATTTCTACCACTCTCAGGAATGCATAAATTTGCAGTACTAGGGACTTCTCTGATGGTAGCAAAGCCCTGTTATCTTACAGATGGATCAATTAAAATCAAGTGAACATGTAAATATTCTGACTTGTTTCTGTCCTTCCCACTTCAGTCTTCTCCTTGTCTTTAGTCATTGTCTTCCTCCTTGGTCTTGCAAGCTGGCAAGAAATTAATACTGAATCTATGGGGGTATTCCCATGAGAGTTTATTTCACACACACTTATTAACATGACTAAAACTTTAAACCACAGAACTTTTGAATCCCTGTCTGGGTTTTATCAGGTGCTAAGATGACCAAAACCATCAGGTCTTTAGGGTTGAAATGAGGTGATCTTTAAGGTCCCTTCCAACCCAAACCCTTCCATGATTCTATTACATGTTTTATTTTAAAAATATATACTTTTTCATGCATCTTTATGAGTCTGCAATGCATCTCCAAGAAACAGCAATATTTAGAATATACTACCTATCTCTGTACCTATCTCCTGATATGTTTATTTGAGGAGGGACAGATGTGATCTTTTTCATTTCAGAAAAATATTGAAGCAGATCCATAGGCCTGGGAGCTTCTGATCTATTTAGTGAAGAGAACACTGTAACTTTACTTAAAGGGTCAAGAAATAAGACAAGTAACCAAAAATCTTCTTGCACTTCATTCCCATAGATATTGTAAAACCAAAAGAGTTGGGAACTAAAGCTCCATTTTAGGAATTCCTTCTTTAATTTTTCTGTCAAATAGATCTTTTGATAATGTTCAGAGAGCTTTTAAACTGTTTTATTTTCCTTTCAGGTCAATGTGAGGTTTGCCTAGTGGTCAGCTTTCTAAGGTATTGCACTTCCCATTTAAATGGGAACATAAAGATCATTACACTGGAATTGGCACACATCAGGGTTCCCTCCTATTTTACCACCAGTTGAGATTTTAGAGATTTTTGAGCTGTTCAGGGGTTGAAAAGAAACCCAAAGAAATCATTTTATCTCACTGAAGATAACTGATTTTTTCACAGGAAAGGTAAATGAAACCAGTGTATTTTGCATAATGAAACAGATGACAAACTGGGCAAACTGATCTATTAATGAGCTTCCTGTAAAGCAAGAATGCAGGAAAATGAGCAAGGAGCAGAAGAAATCACTCTGATGTTCAAATTTAACAACCACTTCTAATCAAACAGTATTCTAGGATATGTGAATTTTTCAGTTCCCTTGAATGGTCAGCACTATTTGAATTTAAAAAGGTGTTGTAAGGTTCAAACATAAACCTTGTTACAAGCAACTTTTTCAGGTGTGCAGTATTATTATTTGGAAGAAAACTTATCTAAGTGTTAAAGTACTGTCAGCCAGAGATGGCAATTTGCAATGCTAAGAAAAAAGCACAGACAAGAAGAGCTGACTCTGACCTGGCCACCCAAAATCCTTTGATTCCTTCTTCCTTTGTGACAGTTCTTCATCATCCACTTTGCCATGAGCTACCTCCAAAAACACAGCCAATGAGTTCTGAAATGAAGGGGCGCCTTGTCTGCTACTCAGCTTGGCTTGGCTCAAGTCTGTGTCAGTGTGATTTGTAATCCTATTTTTGCTGAGTGCTTCCTGAAATGCCAGGGCTGTATTCTCTGTGCTTGTCACATGGAGCACAGACCTTTCCTCCTGCAAGCAAAGTGCCAGGCTCTGCATTCAGTAGGGTGTGCACAAGTCCAGCCTTGCATTCTGTGTGGAATTGTCCATGCAAAGATCCTCTGCTTGGAGAGCAACTGTTCCCAGTGTTTGCACTGGGGCCAGTCAGAGCCCCATCCAGCTTTGATCTCTCCTGATCTCATGGTCAGCTGCCACTTTCAGAGGGGGTTGCTGAGAGACACTGGTGGTCTTTTCTCATCTAGGCCTGGGCTCTCAGGTGCACAAATACCTGGTAAATGACAGATTGTGACACCGAGGACATAAAAGCATTGAAATAATCATAATGTTCCTATCCTTATGGTGCCCAAGCATCATCTAGAAAAGGAGGTTATCAAGCTAATAAATCTAATCCTCAGCTTCCCTTGGAGGAGCTATGAGAGAGGAAATTGTTGATACAGAAGTTAAATCCAAGTGCTGTTACTGAAGGTACAGACTGCTTTTTCTGCAATTATACAAGCCAGCTAAGTATCAAATAATGAAGCCTATAACAAAGATCAATGGCTTCAAAATACTTCCCAGTACGTTGCTGCCTAAGCCAGCTATCAGTGTGCCTGAAGGAGCACTAAATACAATGCAAGAATGAAGAAAAGGAGGAAGTCAGGCAATGCAGGTTTTTCTTTTCAGCCACATGCTGTGTTGGGTGCTGTTTTCACTCCAGATGTGGCCACAGGTATCCTTCAGAAATGAGCTCTGGATTTATTTGGGCTGATATCTGGTCTGTTTGTGAATGCTTTTGTCCTTTCTTTTAGCTTAGACATCATCCTTCTTCTCAGGTACATGTAAACTTTGAATTAAAAATGAAGTCACTGCTAGACAAAGAAAATGTGATATAATTTATTTCGAGTATAGGCTGACACCTTACTCCACAGTATTTTGAAGACCAGATCCTACAAAAGCATGAAAAAAGAAAAATATTAGTCCTAGTTAGTATTCTAACAGTTTAGTAGTAAATGTTTGATTAGTTTTTACAATGTGATAGATTGTGATTGAGGGAGGAGGGGCTCAGTATTCCATTAAAAGGAAAAAGCTGCTGTTTAGAAGGACATGATATTTCAGCTCATTTTTATTTACTGGTTACATTTAGAAGACACAGTAAGTTTTGCTTCTTGGTCCATTTTCCATTCAGAAAAAAGAGGAAGTATATTATCAGTTTCTAGAATTTAGGTTAGAGGTGTTTTTTTTTTTTTCTCTAAGAAATTGTATTTTTTCTTACTTTAGGATAAACAACAGCAGCAGCAACAGTAATAACAACAAATGTTAATTCCATTAATAAGTCTCCCTTTGCAATGCAGTGCTGACTTGGACAATTGGTGCCCCTTACACTGCAGAAAAATTCTAGCAGAAAACTGGGAGAGATGGACTGTGACTGGATTCATCCTGGCTTTAGTACAGGTCTGGAGAAGGACTGGTCATGATGAAAATGGGCATGGTTGCATAATTAGCTGAAGTTAGGTTGTGTTTAGCCAACAAGGTGTTGAACATGATTTTTCCATAGCTATAATAGCAAAGTCATGCTCATGCTGTGTATATTGTCCTTCTACAAAAGGGAACACATTTCCTGCCTGGATGTCTTTTACTGTTTACTTCAGAAAGCACACAGTCAACTGAGAAAAATTCAAAAAAGGTCAGCTTTTGATTTTCTTTATGGTTTGGTGGTATGGATCTTTTGATGTTGTTTTTTTTTTTTATGTTTTTTGGTTTTTGACTTTTTTGGTTTCCTTTAAACTCCCCACAGAAAATAATTTGTGCTTGTTTGGGTATTTTTCCTAGAGTGAATTTCTTGTCTGCACAGTTACATATACTCAAATATTCTCATTAGAGAATTATTATTTTTAGAATTATAATGCAAATTGAATCTTAGATTGGTCTGAGCCTCCAGCATAGCTGCATATTGAATGAAATGCCTCTGCTCACAGGACTGCATTTGAATATGTCTTATGCTTTGTATGTGTTTAATTCTACACGGGGAAGACCTCGTTGCTTGAGGGTGAAAGGAAATCAATTTTTAGAGTGATTCCTGCATTAAAGACGGATGTATCAGAGGTCATTCCTGATCCATATGCTGTCATTGTTTATTCATGGGGGATAAGGTAGTTCTTAAGTTAGAAGAGAAATTTTCCATTAGGATTTAATG
The DNA here is from genome assembly GCA_013398075.1 of Notiomystis cincta. Taxonomy (NCBI): domain Eukaryota; kingdom Metazoa; phylum Chordata; class Aves; order Passeriformes; family Notiomystidae; genus Notiomystis; species Notiomystis cincta. The sequence continues at coordinate 42,420 of VZRX01015542.1, read as the reverse complement.
CAACAGCTCAAGATATAAAAGCCTAATGTCTTAGTGCATTCTGGGAAAGTGGGGAATTTAAGTTACTACAGAATCACAGCAAGGTCTTGGGGGCCTCTGTCACAATGATTTGGTGTCATCTGAGGTAAAACAGAAAGCAATCATCCAGAGGAATAACAAAAGAAATGAAACTCCAGTTACCAATCTCTACTATTTACACAAAGACCCAACATGAATGGAAACTGAAGACGAAGAACTCTGTATCAGATCATCCTCTGAACCTCAGTAGGAGTAATTATTTTTTTAAAGTCTGGATTTTCCTTTTTTTCTTTCCCATTCTTTCTTTAGATCTTCTTGTTTTGTTTTTACACTTGAAGAAAAAAAAGAAAAAGAAAAAAGCTATAACAATTCATTCCTGTCCATGGGGAATAGCACACAAGTCACAGACCAAGGAACTGTATTACTACATTAGTGCTGAAACCCACCAAATGAATTAAATAAGTACTTGAAACGAAGTAAATAAGGTACAACTTGCTACAAGGTTTCTAAAGAAGAAACCTTGCACCCAGCAGTGACTTTGAAGGGTTTTTTCCTTCTTTTTTCTTTTTTTTTCTTTTTTTTTCTTTTTTTTTCTTTTTTTTTCTTTTTTTTTCTTTTTTTTTCTTTTTTTTTCTTTTTTTTTCTTTTTTTTTTGTTATTATTATTATTATTCTGTGCTGGGGTGCTGGTGTTCGGAGTCCATGACCTCTGTGCAGTCCCTTGAGGATGTCAGAGATCTGAGAGCCATTGTTGTGAGTGTGTTCATTAGGTATAAAGAAAAAGGTACTGATCTAAATGCAACAGAATGTCAAAGCTCCCCAGATTTTGTTGTTGTTGCTGCTAAGGACTGAGCAAAGTAACAATACAAAGCTGGTAAATTTCTGTCCTCTGTTTTTTGCAGGGTAAAATTAAATATCTCTGCTAAAGTACTTTGCTGAAAAATTTAGTAACCAGCTGTATTTTGGGGGGCTGATGGCAATAGTGTTAAAAAACCCTGTATAAATGAAAAGAGCCCTACTAAAATATAATAGTTTTAATCCTGCTCTTACAAAAGTCCATTTCAAGACTAAAACCCTTTTAGGAAAACACAGACTGGACCTAATTGTTCTTGATGACACTCTCCAAACTGCTTTACAAATATCCAGTGTTGTACAGTAATTTATCTGCAAAATGTTCCTCGAAATCATCATGCAGGACTGCTATTGCCAATTCTGCTAATTTTCTTGTAGTGCAATTGGCCTCACAACTCCCTTTTTGTTAGTCATAATATTCACAAAATATTATAGACATCATGTGCCTCAAAGGATTTAGAATATAAGTGGATATCACAAACAGAGGAAGTATGACTATCCCTAGATTGTAGTTATAAATGTGAGATACAGAGAGAGAGAGAGATTCTCCCCTGCAAAACAGTGTCTGAGATCACCACCCACAGCCCTCAGGGGTATTTAGTTCTGTCTTCAGTTCACACTGAAATAGATTTTAGGAACTTTTAGATGTAGGGACAGAAAGAGGTCCCTGTGCCCTGTGTCCTGTCTTTGCCATGTGCACTTACTCATAGCTCTGTTGGAGTGCCCTGGTTCCCAAACCAACCACACTTCTTTGGTTTGGAGAGTTTCTGCTAATTAAGGGAAATTTCCTTAAATTTTCGACCTGCAAGATGCATCATAAGCACTGATATTTCTGTATCTGTCTAGCTCACTGTCTCCTAATGCCTTTGGATGCACTTATTTCTCATGTTGCTCATTAAGAAAATAATCCCAATTACTCAATGTAAAGAAATGCAGAGGAAGTGTGAGGCTTCAGTACAATTTCCTTGAACAGAAGGTAGGAAACATTAGTATTGATGCATTCCAGGACTTGATAGCAAAGCGCAACTAAATTTAGCAGCCAGAGATATTGATTTGATTAAAAATGGTTTAAGACTTGTAAATGTCACTGGAACTTAGCAAAATGAACATTATTAAATCCTTCTGGTGATGGGGAAAACTAACAAAGGGATTTACAGTGGTTTCTGTAATTAATTGCTCTGTCATGATTTATATTAACTTACAGTACAACTCCATTAGCTCAGACCTGTCATCTCTGCTCAAGGAACCACCAAGTAATCACTACCACATTAAAGAATAAATTAGTTTTTGGCTTGGAGCCTAGCTGTAGAATGTTCCATTTGTGTCTGCTGTAGACATATGTACCTAATAAAGTTGGGAAGAATGAGTTAAACTATGTATATATCAACGTCGGCTGACTGTATTTTAGAGATGAGATGATCAGCATTGTTCATTAGGCCTAATGAATCATTTAATTTCTGTTGCTTGCCTCCTGTTTTGGTGAACACCTTTGCATGAACTATGAAGTAGGAGATGACTGAAAATAGGAAGGTCTCCTGAGATCCTCCTTCCTTCACATTCTGCGACCTGTGGTTGTAGTAATAACTTCATATGGTTTTTGTTAACACTTCATTACCCCAGACTTGGATAAATTATCCTCCTGCTTCTTCCCCAGTTGCAGACACATGGGTGAAGCCAAAGTCTTAGCTACTACTTACAGTAGATTATGGGATTTGTGAGGTTCTATCAAATTATCTCTAATTTTGATAGTTTGAAGATGTTTTAAGTGGTTTTTTCTGTTAGTATGTTATGGCTTGACAAGAAGTGTTTTACATTTCCACATATGCTGTACTGCTCTTAGGAGCCTGCAAGCGAAGTTTTCAACCAACTTCTCTCTTTTTTTTCCCCCTGGTCCTGGATAAATCCTGGATAAATCCCCTTGAGGCATATCAGCACATGGCTGGGAAGGCAGCAGTGGCACTTTGAACATGAGGCTGGCTGTTCCGCTGAAGTGTCCTGCGGTTAAACAAGAGTTGTGGGCAGACTTCATGACTTGTGAATGTGCACCACGTGTAACCCCTCAAAGGGTTTGTTGTGCACTTGGAGCGTTTAGTCCTTCGGCAAGCTACTGAAATTGAAAATGTGTCTTTTACCAGCTCTGTTGTTCAAACCAGCACATCATCCCTTGCCTTTAACCAACAGCGGAAACCACACTGACAGCCTTGCTGGTTTTACTGTTTCTTACTATTTATGGGGTGTTGTATGGGTCTTGGTTCTCCTTCCTGACCTCAGTGAGAATGTTGCCCTTGGAGCTAAAATAAGGACATGTGTGTCAAAAACCTAATGAAAAATACAGACAGGTCTTAGCTGATCTTGTAGCTAGGAAAAATTTTAACCTTGGTTGCTCATGAAGACCTAACAGACCTGCAAGCCAGCAAGAGCCAAGACAAAGGGGAATGGCTTTAAACAGAAGGAGGGAGGTTAGATTGGATATTGGGACAAAATTCTTCCTTGTGACAGTGGTGAGGCCCTGGCACAGGTTTCCCAGGGAAGCCAGGGATGCCTCATCCCTGGAAATGTTCGAGGCCAGGCTGGATGGAGCTCTGAACAACATTGTCTAATGAAATGTGGGGGTTGGAACGGGATGGTCTTTAAAGTCCCTTCCAACACAAACCATTCTGTGATTCCATGAATATGCACAAGCTTAGGAATGGGAGATGAGTCAGTGTGGCAGCCCAAGCAGAGGGAATAAATTGGCCATGCAGTAGAGAGGTGGGCTATTAAATGGATTTTTTGATGAAGTGCCCTGGACGCAAGTGACGGCTTGGAGTGATGCTGCATTCCTCCTGTCAGCTGCAACTTGAGACAGTTGTAGCAGCAGCAGGGTCAGATGCAGAGCACACAGACACCCAGAGTGCTCCTAAAATATACGGTGTTTTTGCAGGTTCCACTGGACACTAGTTATAAGTGATTTTAAACAATAACATATTTTGTATTAATGGTAATTTCCTAGTGTCCCAGAGAAAAAGTCAAAGCCATGCCTGGCATATTCACAGAAGTGGCCAAGGCACAGATTTTTGTGAGCCCTCCATCTGTTGGTGCCAACACAAGGACAGGAAGGAGTGTGAGTTTCAAACCTCCTTCCTATGAAGGGCTCTGTGCCACTCCCCACTGTTTTCAGTAGAGAGCTACAGCAAAACTCAAACTTTTTTTTTAATCTGTGAGTTTACCAGATCTCTTGGCACGATGACTGCTGTGCCTTTCTTTGAATGCCACAGCACAAGCACTAGGTTCAGTGGCAAGAGACACTGTCATTTCTAGTGTCCCAGACTGCTAATCTTTAAATATTGTTGTATCAGCCAGCTCTTTTCTACACATGCCATCGTGACTGGCACTGCCAATCTACTATTTATGTGGATTATGTTCAAACCATCTGTTTTAAAATAATAGTAACGATCTCTTGAATAGAAATATGTGTGCTGACGTAAAGTACAGGGCAATGCTAGGAAAGAATTACAAAATGGACGGACATTAACTTGCAAATGTTCAGTGATGGAAGAGATATATATCTATTAAGTAGTCCCAGGAGGAAGAGAAAACAGACCAATAACGCCCCCCTGTTATTTTGCTGGACATAACTTGGACCAGAGTTTGTTCCAGTGTTTAGAGACAAGCCTAGTTTTATTTTTCAGTTCAGACCTAGTGGGAGTTGCTCAAAATGGTGCAGTTTTGATTCTAATACTTCCGCCCAAACTTGCAGAAAGTACAGATCACTATCCAAACTTTGTGGTTTGGTCTCACATTTGTTATGCATGTTTTCAAAATTAGCCATGAAACGGGGTAGTGCTTTTGTACAAACTTGATAGAAAATGGGAGGTAGAAAATTTCAAGAGAATATCTGTATTCAGGAGATTTCAGTACGTCCTGAATTCAGTGGGAATAGAAAATCTGTGACAATAGCTTTTCTTTTAAAGATCAATCTAAACCTCTAGCTTTAAATCTAGTCTTCTAGACTTCTGGCTCAGACCCATCACAAAATATTTTAGCGCTTCCCTTTCTTGTGCCAGGCAAAATCAGGCACTGTTGTCTAATTTGCATTTCCAAAGAACCTATAACTGCAGTCTCTCCAGTGAGTGTTGAAGTGCAGAGACATACAAACCCATTTTTTTTATATTTTATTTTACAAACCTCAGAGAATATAATGATCTGGTTTAGGTCAGTTCTTACTTTATGTGAACATGCTCATTTCTTAAGTCAACGTGGTTCTTGGCTGTACTTTTTTCTGCTGAAGCTTTGGTGTTTAAGTTTGAGAACATATTTGCCAAGCCAGTGTCTAATGTGATCATAACAAGCCAAGGGTGTATATTCTCCTGTCAGATACCTTCCATTAACATCACAGCACTTCCCACTTTCAGATCAAGGGAATCTTTACTTGAAGAGGGACTAAATAATGACCACAGTCTTTGTCTGGGGGAATTTATAATCTTTTAGGCTGTTTTACTAGCAAGAATAAAAAAATCCTACTGAATAATCAATACACTCACCTGTTTACCTATTGCTCTTGAAAACAAGAGATTGAGTTTATTCTCTGGGATTCTGTTGCATTTATTTTACTGGTTCAGAGTTCTTTGTTGGATTCTCTCCCTCTGCAGTCTTGCTCCAATTTCAGATTATTTACTGGTAGTGACCCAACACACTGTTGAATTTAGTGTATCTGTACATTTTACCCCTGTAGTGGTAAAATGTCAAAGTGTGTGATATTTGCATTATCAGAAATGTAGTTAGATGTGGCTATAAAAGCTTTTGCCCCTTTCAGAAATGGCAGTGGATGAGCCTTTGCCAGTCAGAAGCAAAAGAACAAATAATCTTATTGCTTTCACATTCATGTTTTAGTGTATGCAGGAATTGTTCTTACAGGCTGAATAATTGATATTAATGTTGTTATTATAAATTAGTATTTTGCAATCATTGCCTTTTAAGAATGAGCTGATGATTTATGCTTTCCACATAAGCACAGGTTTCTTTAAATGGAAAACAGTCAAAGTCCATCAGGTTTTGAACATATAAATTTAATCACTCATCACACATTAATCGATAATCTCATACATAAATATGTCATATTACCTATTCAAAGATGCAAACCATACATGCCAAAAGGAATAGAGTCCACACTTAGGGGCTAAAGGATTAATCAACGTTTGAAATATATTCCTCAGTGATTCTGCAGACCAATAAAATCCTTGGCCATAACCTGATACCAGGTTGTTTCACTCTAGAGATTGCTCAATAACAGCATAATAGTTTTGTTACATGACACTAAAATATATTACAGGTTTTGCAGATGCTTCTCTACTAAGACCAGCACTCTAATAGCTCAGAGATTGAGGTGTTGCCACTTGCCCAGAGCTCTGTCTTCTCTTTCATTCCCTTCATGAAATGGCATTGTGTCTCCACCTTGCTCATTTTGTTTCATAAAACAAGCTTTGTTCCTGAAAATAAAATCAAATCCCTGTGTAATCTCAATGCATTCCCTTTGCCATCCCCTGTTCCCTCAACTGTTTCTCCTGTTCTACAGGAGACAATTTACCTAACAACCAGAGACAATTTACCTCCCTTATTTAACTCAATGGGTCTATTAAGCATCTAAACTTGATCTGAGGAGCTCAGCAGCTACAAAACTTGAGGGCATGGTGCAAAGTTTCAGAACAGCACTTGGCTCAGTGCAGAGCATTTTGGACAGCAGCATTACCAGCAGTAGTGTTATTTATCATCACACCACACCACTCCAGTGCATCAACAGCACCTCTGGTGCTCAGTTTGGCTCAGGCTCTTGTAAAACTTTCTGCTGCACAGTCTGGGTAACCTTGCTACTTCCTCACCTCCAGCCACTGATCCATCTTTATGTTAACTCAGGTTCTCTCTTTAGGAGCCTGAATTACAGACTCAGACATTGCTGCCACATTCTACCCTTAAGTACTTCTTTGTGCTGAGAACCTGATTTCTGGAAGTGCCACTATCTGTCAATACTTTAACTAGACTAGTCCTTTGCACTGAGAAGACTGCAAGTCTCTGCCAAAAAGGGCTGTGAACCAGATTAGAAAAAATAGCTGGGATCAAATGCCTACATCCCAGTGTTTCCAAACATTGAACTAAACAGGGAACAAAAATTGTAAATCATGCAGCAACTCCTGAGCTTTGTGAAGGTATTTCTGCAGTGTTCTACCATAGCCTGTCAGATCAGATATTTTTGGACTTGATCTTGGAAAAATGAACTTAAAAAAATATTATAGTAACCTAGGATAGAAGCCTGAAACTAAAATAACTGGGAACACTATGGCAAGGAGGCTTTTTAATGGTGTATTTTAAATTGCTTTATATGGATAATATTTGGCTGGTAGAGAACAAGGGGAAAAAAGTTGATACTTAGAGGCTTGTACAGAACCAAAGCACAGAACCTCTGCAGAGCAGCTCAGAAAAAGAAAAAAAAAAGCCAAAAAAAGAAGCTACAAGTGGTTTGGCAAGTGATCTGGCAGTAAAACCATGGCAAAATTATGTGAGATGATGTCTGGAAGAATGGAGGGAAATCAACAAGTGTGGAGAAGCTGTGCCCTTCCAAAGCAGCAGCAAACACAGAGACAATGGCACTGGGAGAAGTCAAAATAAGTTTGAGAGTCTGTGACTGCTTCTGCTGCATGGAAAATAGGAGCTGTCTGGGAAAGGGATCTGTGAACAAAGAATAAAGGGTGACTTAGCCAGCAAAGATAAACTGACACTTATGGTGTTGTGGAAACTACTGAACCAAACAGGCTGCAGCAGACTGGGAAGTGGCTCTGGGATGATCAGGCTGCATCCAGGATTCAGAAAGAAATGGATAATTCTTTTTGGAAATACACAACAGAACTATGTGTGTTATCTGCTAAGTACTTGCCCTTGGGCTACTTCTATATGAGGGGTGGAGTGTACTGTGGTGGCAGGAACTCATTTTCCCTCACTAAATGCTGATCTGATGGAACCCTCAGACCCAGCTTGGATCCGTAAGGGAACAGGCAAGATTCCCCTGCTTCAGGGGTGCAATGTGTGTATGTGCACCAGCAACCATGGGGCAGGTGACAGAGGAAGATGGGACTGAGCAAAATGAACATGCAGTGCTGTAAAGTTACTCTCTCCATCAGTATGAGCAGTTCTTCCTTACTGATTTTGTTAAAAATGACATATTTTTGACTGGCAGAAGAATGAGTGTAGTATATGATGCAGCTTCTGAGGTGGTTTTGGTATGTGGTATCACTAGCTAACCCACCTAAAGATTTCAAGGCTAATTTAAAAGTCATGTTTACAGAATTGGTTAGCTTGAGATTTTTATAGATTTGTCTTTTTTGTGTGTGTGTGTGTACCTTTCAAAATACTTGTAGATGAAACATGCAAACCTTCTGTTATTTTTAGAAAACCCAACTCCAGGTCTCAGGGCTCAAAGTTCTGCAGCATCAAAAGCATTGTCAGCAAAGTTTGTGCCCTTCCTGGGTATGTTTCTGCCTGCCTCTGCCATCATTCCCTGGGGTTCAGGGCTCACAGAGAATTGTGGAATGTGTCATGGCCATGGCAGAGGCGCCAGGCTCTGGTGGCAGCCCCACACCAACCCTCCCAGGTCCTGCAGCTGCACCAGGCATTGCCTCTCACTGGTGGATGTGCAGGTCACCACTTTGCCCAGCTTCCATGGGAAAACAATAATGCAATTCTGAAACCAGCTTTTGGGCTTATTTATTCTTTTTCCTCTATGTTACAGTAGGAATGAGTGGATTCAAGTGACTGCCTGTCCCCTTTATTTGCAGCCACACAGTTCTGTCAGATCATTGTTCTTAGCCCTCCCTCAAACTGCTGTAGCATCAGGCCTATTTTTCTCTCAAGCACCAGCAATGGCTTGTCCCTTTCTCTGTCTCCTGGCCAGCAAAGACACAGTTTCTGCTGTCTCCTGTCTCCTGCCAGATCAGTTTTTAACTACAGGGCTCCCGTGGCTTGGGCAGCTCTGGGCTCTCCTTTTTCTGCTGACTGTCTCCCCCGGGCCGGCCTGTGCTGCCTCTGCCCAGCCCCACGGCAGCTCCAGATGTGTGCAGAGGAGGCCAGGAAAGGATTACCCTGGCACAGTGAGTGTCCTCAGGGAGCTGTGGGGGTGCTGTTTGTGACTGCCCACACTGGGGAAAGCAGGGGAAGGCTGGAGCCAGAGGTGTGCCTCTGAGTCACCGTGTCCCCTGGGCTGCTCTGGGCCTGGCATGGCTTAGTCACTGCTGCTTGCCTGGAGCTGCGCTCTGGCTCTTCCACCCAGAGACTCCCCTGTCTGTTTTCCCAGGAAACATCTTGTCCTTGTGCATCGTGCAAGATTTGGGTCACCTGGTGCCAACCCACCCTGTCCAGGTGTTCTTTGTGAAGAACAAGCTGCCCAGGCCCTCCTTTGGTCCTGGGCAGTGGGAACCTGGCCTGAGTTGCCTTCATGAATCTCGGGTATGTCATGCTACAAGCGTATCTTGTCAGGAAACTTGTAGCAAGCCGTGGGAGAATTTGGCAATGGCTACTGGAGTGGAAAATATTAACAGCCTGTAAGAAAGTCTGGCTTGTGCTGCTGCAGGGAAATTGGCAACTGGTGGGGGTACAATTAGTGTAGGAAACTCCTGAGATCCTCAGCGAGAGGGCTGAGGAGCAGCGAGTGTTGGGATGGGAGTTGTTGCAGCATAACATGAACTTTGTGAGCACCCAGAGACTCTGGCCAGAGCCAAGTTGCAAAAGAGCACTACAGTAACTGTTTCTCTGCTCCAAAAAAAGTCACATTAAAAAAAAAAATCAAAGTAAACCAGAGGAAAAATTAAAAGAAAGAAAGAAAAATGAAAGTAAGCTCAGTTCTGTTAAGAACCTTTAGAAAACCATGTTACCTAACTGGCACTGAAATGGTCACACTAAGTGTAAGACACTGCTCCTCTCCCACCCCTGAACTGCTTAAAGGGTGGATTTTCAGATGTGTTTGGCTCTGGCCTTATCCTGCTTCTACTGAGGCCTTAGGGAATTTTTGAAGGGATTTTTTTAAGTGGATGCTCCACCAACACACTGCATTTTTAAAGAAACCCCCTCAGAATCAACCAGACCATGAAAGCCTCCATTAAAGCAGTGACAGTGGAATTCAGTGTGACAGTGGTTGTGTTGCCTGTCCCCAGCCTGGCTGGCTGTGGCTGTGGCACTGCCCACCTCAGCTGCATCCCCTACCCCTGGAAGAAAGGTGGTTGCCCTGCAAGAAAGGGCCCTGTCCTTGCCCCTTCTCCAGGCACAGCAGTCAGGGGAGGATGATGGGATTTCCTTGAATGCCCTGAGCTGCTGTGGGCGAGGAGCAGTACCCTGCAGGCTCCTCGGTGGCTGTGACCTTTGCTGGGCAGGGGGAAACATCTGACATCAATGGCAACAGCTTCAGCTGCATCCAGGCCAGAAATAATTGTGAGCGCTTTTTACCTATGGCACTGTGCTGAGGAAGAGCTTCAAGCTGCTGCTGCTCAGGTCTGGCCACCATCAGCACACTGCTTCTGGAAGGGAGAGAGCTGCAGAGTCAGATATCTGGGCTTCTTGAAAAATTGAGGAATATGATCAAAGATCTCCAAGCTTGGCCTAATCTTTTCCCCCTCCAAGGCCAGATGCTGCCAATATGCCAAATGTAGAAGTCAAATATTTTACTTATTTGGCTCTTTTCATTCTGTTACACATCTATTTCAGTTACTAGAGTTTTTGCTGCTTGTGGATGACTTTGTAAATATAAAATGTTAATTTATTGTTGATTCAAGGCAAGCAGAGTTTTTAAAGTCCTCGTGAGATCCGGTGCTTCATGAATGCTACAGAAATACCTTCAAAGCACCAATTGCACATGAATGCCAATATACAGGCTTTTTCTGCTGATGTGAAAACATAATTTTCATGTTACAAAAGCTGCCCTCAAAAATAGCCCCAGTTAAGGGCTTTATTAAAATTACCTTCAGGTTCTACAGAGACCACTGGTGCACAATGACATTATAATGGTTGCATTAGACACATAAATTGCATTTGAAAATTAGAAAATGTTTGTGCTAAAGTTAAAGTTAAAAGCCAACAACCCAGAACTATTAACAGAAAAGTTGGGATATTGATTAAAAAATGAAATTATCTGGCAAGGGTCATGTGATGTGCTAACATGAACTTTAATAGTGTTTGCAATATCTTCATTTATCTAAGTGGAGCTCTGCAGTTATCCAATATAAATTACACTCTTGCAACTTTTAATAAAGAGTCTGAGGGAAAACATCAAGCCTGGAATGCTGCAGTACACCAGTGACCACTGTGTGCTAAACCAGCTTCTTACTGGTGTTTGGCATGTCCCTGGAATCTGGAGATCTATATGGTGGAGTCCAGAGATTAGATGGGAGAAAGATTGTTTCTTTCAATGAAATTCACTGGACACCTGAGAATCTGTATAAATTGAGACTTGAAAGGAAAATAACCCATTCAAAATGTGACCATAATTTGATAGAATTTAAATTAAATGTCTGGTTAAGGTTCAGTTAAAAAACCAAAATCTAATAAAAATAGTTTTTAAATGAGTTGGGCTGAGAAAGTATGGATTTAAGCACAGAACAAATTTAGAATTTAATCCACATTTCAAAATCTGTTAAGAATTTTTATCTCAGCAAAAAAAGAAATATTTTCTAGTCTCCCCCTGAAAAGAAAGAAAGAAAGAAAGAAAGAAAGAAAGAAAGAAAGAAAGAAAGAAAGAAAGAAAGAAAGAAAGAAAGAAAAGAAAAAAGAGAAAAAAAGAAAAAAAGAAAAAAAGAAAAAAGAAAAAAAAAGAAAAAATCCTTATGTACCTGTACAGTAGAAATAAGAAATAACTCAACAAAATCTGAAAGAGTGGAGAGAGAAACAAGGAAAGCTGTGTCTTAAAGGCCAGGAGTTGTATTGATAAACTCAGAATAGCCAGTAGTAAAGGTATGGTACGATTTGCAAAGAACATTCAAAAAGCAGTAAGGGATTTTTTTACCCAAACATATAAACAGGAAGAAACTAAAGAAAGACAAACCAGAGTTATTCTACTCTGTAGGAGTATCCTCCCAAAAGAATTTCTCATGTGTTGAGGCAGAAACAGCTGCCCAGTCAGGGCAGTGCTGTGTAAAAAGTTAATAACTCTGTATCATGTTCACATATCAATGTATATACATATGTGCAATATACATATATATATATATGAGAGGAAAAAGAGTATCTGGACATTTATAAGCCTAATTGTCCAGCATCAGTTGTGAGTCAGGCTTTAAAGAAAAGCTTGTAGAATACAGTAGAGATGAAGGATAAATAGAAAATGGGACAGAATATAACATAAGTTTAAAAAATATTTGCCAGACTAAATAAATGACTTTCATAAAAATGTAGTTTTTCTAAGAAAAGGAGTCATCAGTTTAAGTACTGAAACTTTGGGTTGATTTGTAAGTGTTGTTGGTAAGTGTTGGGTTGATTTGGTTAAATAATTTTGGTATAAAATGTGGCAATGAAACTTGCTGATGGAAAAAACCCAACAGGACCATTTTACAGTCAGAATGCAATACTGCATAATCCTACAAGGTCACCTGGAAGCAATTGTGGACCACTCCTCCTATATGAGAAGTTTGTGGTGAAAGTAAAACTGGTTTTAATACAGTGCAAAAGAGATATTTATCACAGGAATAGTGATAGATTTATGCCACAGCAGGGGGTCTGGGAAATCTGCCTGGGATTCCACAAAATTCATGTGTCCTCTGTGCAGGAAAGGCTGAAGGAGGTGCTCAGGCAAATGAGACTGTCTTAAAAGACTGTAAGACATTTGCATATTTTGCAGAGAGAAATGAAGGCCAAGAAGAAACACTTTTCTTTTGAAGCCATCCCATCAGGAAATCTAATACCAGGGGGAAAAGGAACTACTGAAGCCAGCACAGAAAGTGAGCACCCAGGTGGGTGATACAAACTGACTTAAGTGCTTGAAAGAAACATGAGGAGGACAAATAATCAGAAGGAGGCTTGTAAGTGCTAATAATCAGAGTAATTGCTGTGCTGTTGAACACTTGAGGCTGGTGGGATTGGCTGGAGGAGTGCAGTGTAGGGCAGCTCTCCAAAGGATGCCCTGCAGTCCCAATACCTTTTGGAGAAAAGGTTTTGTATCTTTCCTGTATGACATTCTTTGCTCTGAGGAAGCTCTTTTTTTTTCTTCTTTGGCCAAAGTAATGTGGCCATTTCTGGTTATGTGAAAGAAATATGTGATAATTCACCACTTTGTTAGGCACCCCCCTCTCCCCTCCATGCTATGCCTAGGTGTGATTCAGTAGATAAGATCTGGATGGTGAAATTCCTGCATTTTTTATTTGTTTTTCATTTAAGATGTAAGTATTTTAAGTAGCTGATTTTGATTTATTTACATTTTTTAATTAAAAGAAAATTACAGATAAAAGATGCTATAGCAATCATCTTCCTACAAAAGCAAAATATTGCAATGTAATTAAAAGGACTCCTCAATTCATAATTAGATTTGAAATTTAATTATGACTAGAATACCTCATCCCTGTGCACAACTGACACCTCATTGATACCTAACCTTTATTGTAATTTTATTACATTTTGGCTGAGATCTTAATCTATGGACTAAATAAGATCATCAGATTTCTCTGAAGGCTTAGGTTTAGGTGAAGAGAGCAGCATGTTGTTTTCTCCTGCATGTTATAGCAGAGTTTTGTATTTGTGCAATTCTTCACTTGGGCTCAGCTCCTCCAGACAAAGGGAATTGGCTCTTGGTGTTCCATAATTGCAATACTTTGCTTTCAGCTATAAACTAAAAAAAAAGAAAGGACAAAATGCCAGCTGAGATAGAACTGGTTGAGGTCTTTCTCCACCCAACTTGGTCCCATTTGGTTGGCTGCCTCCTGTGGCTAAATCTGATTGTCACAGTATGTCTGCATCTGCTCCACACACATTTTTCTTTCTCAAATTCTGTCAAATCCACTTCCTGTATCCATCTCTATAGATGAGATCTCAGGAGAAATGCACAGTGTTGAGTAGATCACTCTCAGGTGGTGTTTGCCTTCTAGTTTTGCTCAGAATTTTATCCATATTAAAGATCATTCTTCTGTTAGTGATTGAAGCAGAAATGAGGGCCCTGGCAATCAATCAGATGTCCAGTTGGGCAACTGAAAACACAACATGGAAGAATATCTCTGTTCATCAATTAAATAGTCAGATTGAGGATCCCTGGATCTCAGTAACTCCAGAAGGACAAAAAAAAGCTGTTCAGTAGAAGAGACTGTAGTCCTAGTGCATGTGTCTAGTTCTTCACTAAAAACTTACAAACATTCTTTTTAATCAGCTTTGGAGTTGACATTTAGTCTACTTCTATAGAAGAGTTATGTTCATTTGAATAGAAAATATTGGAAGTGCCTTTCAAAGAACATCGAGCTGCAAACTTTGGAGTAAATTTACATACACATTCACCAAGCAGCCACCAACATCTAAAGGTGTCTGCAAAACATGAAATAAAATGAGGTTGATTGATGGGCTGAAAATGATCAGCCTTTCTTCCTCAGTTGAACTTGGTACAGATTCACAGTGTCTGGAGACAAAAAGCATGGTTGGCCATCTGGTTAGGTTGTGTCACGTTCAGTGGATGACACTTGAGGTTTGTTGTCATGTAGGCAGATATACCTGCACTGGGTCTGGAGGGGCAGGCATGCTCATGGACACATGGAAGCATGGACCTCAGTCAGGCTGAGAAAATCGGGATTGTTCAGCTTGGGGTGACCTATTTGCCTATTCCAGTGCCTGAAGGGAGCCCACAAGAACGATGGAGAGAGACTATTTATAAGAGTCTGGAGTGACAGGGAAAGGGGCAATGGCTTCACACTGACAGGGAGTGGCTTTAGATTGGATATTAGGAAAAAATTCTTCCATGTGAGGGTGGTGAGACAATGGAACAGGCTGCCCAGAGAAGCTGTGGCTGCCCCATCCCTAAAAGTGTTCAAGGGCAGGCTGGATGGGGCTCTGAGCAACCTGCTCTAGTGGAAGGTGTCCCTGCCCAGGGCAGGGGGTTGGAATGAGATGGTCCTTAAAGTTCATTCCAACCCAAACCATCCTGTGATTCAGTCTGGATAAGCACACAAACGAGAGCTGTCCGCATCATTGTGCAACAAAGGGGTGACCAGATCTCTCTCTTAGTCATTGCCTAAATTATGTTTAGTAAGAAAACATTTCAACATGTCAGGTAGTAACTGTTCAATTATAATATCTTTCAATTTAAAGTAAAACTTATCCACAGACTTTCTGCTGCTATGTTGGTATTTCTTATGGCTGCCACAGACTGCTGACAACTCAGTCAGCACAGGACTTTTATTTTTTAAATAAAACAGAAAGTTGTTAATATGATTAACAAGTTAATACTATAATAATGCAGAAATAATTTCATTATTGAACTTTAAATGCCTGTGGGTTTAGCATTTTCTTCTTCAAATATATTACTTAGAGTAAGTTCTAATAATTTGTATTTATTTCTATGTGTCTCTCATATTCAGAGATATTGGAAGGTAACTTCTCCATCATATCTGGCTAACATCCTAATGAGTTTCTCTTATAGTACCCTAATTCCATGTTTCCTACTTAGGCTAAACATTTAGCAATAAATACCAATTTTATTTTCTTTTTTGTCCAAGGGTATTTATGCAAGAATGAAATACAGCTGTCAGCAGTAGATCTGACAGCATTTTATGTAATGGGTTATATTTTTGTTAGCCATTTGCAAACTGGGAAAGGGTCAACAAACATTGCCACCAAGTCCATGGTATGGGAGGAAGGAATTCTATTGACTTCTAGACATAGCCTGAGTGCTCAGGACCAGTGTTTTTTTTGGATGTTACTGCAATCTTCTACTTAGGAGCTATGGTAACAACCACACTGGTGGTGATAATAGGTCTATTTTAGTATAACTGGGGAGATTACCTCTTGGGAAAAAGGGTAACAAACCAGCTTCATCTGTAGTTCATCTAAAGAACTACATCTAAGGAAAGCTGTTAAGCCTGAGCAGTGAGAAATCACAGGGCACTTGGCTGGAGAGACATCATGTCTTTCATAAACTCTCTTTGGCCCACTTCAGAATGATTCCCAGGAATACACCTTCCACTACTATACCTTGAGTAGCACAAAGCAATGACTTGTGCCCTTTGAAAAACTCCTCAGATTTGCCTTTCTGCCACAAAAAGTCACTGACATAGCAGAAAATTTGCCCTTCCTGTTAATCTTCTTTCCTCATGGTGTGTGGGCATCAGTATGAGAGTCTGGGTGAGACCTAAGGCTCCCAAGCCTTCAGCTCTGCCTGTTTGTTTGCTCCATGTTCCAGAGCACCATCTCTCTCTGGAAATAATCTACCTTAAACATGATGGGTGGCAGAAGGAGCAGTTGGGGTGTGATTTTAGGAGGAGTCTCATTTAAAACTGTCGACTTGCCCCTCTAAGGTGTACATAAAAACAATGGACCTGAGATTTCATGTTGCAATTTAGAAGAATGATGAGATTTAAAATCATAAAACCACACATAGTTCAAGTTATCTGCTGGAAAGGTGTTAACATGTAGTTTCGTTGCAAACTGACACAAATTATTTTCTCTGTTATATCAGAGTCAAGTAGGTTATTGGGTTATTAATTGGCTTTAAAATAGATTCCAGTTGTTTGAAATTGTCAGCATGTCATTCAAGTTTAGATACTGATGTAAAAGCCTTGTACTCCTTTTGTACTAAGAACTTGAAGGTTACAAGATGGTTACAGAATGTAATTCATGGCTATGTATACTAATCTCTTCACACTTGGATTAGTTTGTCTGGCCATTTCAAATTCTCATTAATCTCTTTCTCTCAAGTAAGCCAGAAAGCTGAAGCAATGCAAATGCATTTTAGGTGACCAATCATTATAAATATCCAATAGTACACAGTAAATAGTAAAAAGTAATACACTCACCAAAATATAGGCTGAAATAATTTTTTTCACTCCTTTTCAACCCTGCCACTCTCACTCAGGCAATCTTGCATTCCTACCTCTCATATGAAAAGCTTTTTTTAAAAAATGCCTAAAAAAAAGGCACTTTGCCTTCAGTCTGGATACTTAGCCTTTCCTTGCCTTACAAATTGCTCATGAAAATGTGCCTTCAGTCATCTGTAATGCAGTGGAGAAACTGAGTCCTTAGGAGAAGTGGCTCCTTGCTCTCAGTCCACCTTGTAGTCAGTGTGAAAACCATTGGGAGCCTTGCCCCCTATTTCTTTAAATGCTTTCTGTAAGCTCTTCTCAAACTTGTTGCTGGATCTTTATTACAATATCTTCTTTCTAATTTGAGATAATCGACCTTTTGAAATGATGCTTTAGCAACCCTGTTGTACTGCCCTAATTATAACCCATTTGTGTTTTCTGTTTTCTCACGATTGCTCAAAAATTAATGAGTGTTCCTTTTAAAGAGAATGCATTGACCCTATTTTAGTCATGTTTTTGGCCTGCCACATTGCTCTTTTCAAGGTAACCTTGATATTGTTACAGACATACATCATAATTTTTATGTGGGAACTATCTCTATTGATATGACTGTGGCCTTTTGTTCCAATAAATCACAACATATTGCTACCTAAGTTTCCCTCAATTTGGCTGAGTTTAACTACAGTAGAATGGTTCTCTGGCTACATTAGAGAGCAAACACCAGTCATTTTGTTTAATGGTGTTGAATCTGGGGTGAAAATGTTATAAGCAAAGTTACCTCAGGAGCTAATTAGAGGGCTTTTACTTTCGCAGTTTTTATTAATGATCTGTCAACACTGTATAGTTCATGAAATATTCTGTACATCTACATGCTGATGATGTGACCTTGTACACAGTAAGAGCACAGATAAGGTATCAGACCTTGACTGTTCTAACTCAGAATTTATGGAGTGATTTTCACAATTTAAAGATACACTTTTCTGCAGAAATAAATTGGCTGAGAACCTTAGGAAAATATAAAACACGTAATTAGAGGGGTAGTCTCTTATACTACAAACAGACCTAGGTGAATTGCAGTGGAAAATAAGATTTCCCTCATCTCAGAAAATTCCTCAGGCAGTAGAAATGCCAAAATTACCTTTTCTCCTTCATCAAAGGAAATACAAATGAAACTGGAAGGATCTAGACCTAAATATTTGCAATTGTAGCAACAGTTGTGATCATGATCTAGAAAACAGCCAAGCACATGCGTGTCAAGTTGCTTTCAAACCAGTCACTTTATAGGATTTGGGATCCTTTGGTTTTATTTGGGTCCTTGTTTGTTTGTTTGTTTGTTTTGTTTTATTTTTAATATAGACATCCAGAGTGACAGTATTATCAGTGTTTGGCTAATGTGTTTGCAGGAAGGCAAATTATTTGACTTGTCTCCTTGTAATATTTGCTTTGATTTTTTTTTAGACAGTGATGTTGGAAAAATTTTCTCAATAACAAAAAATCAATAGATTTTGGTTCTTAGCATAAACTATGTAAAGAACTATTAAACAACAACAGGTACATGAGGATCACACACTTCCTGTGTTTAAGAATCATGCTTGGAACTGCTAAACTCCTTCTCTGGAACTCAGTGGAAGCTGGGCCATTCTTTAAGTCTGATGATGGATCTTGTTCATGAACAAATCATTTAACCATGCCAGGCTGATTCCTCTTCTCTTTCTCCCTCTCTTCCTTCCCCCTGATAGTGTAGTTTTTCACAGGGTTATGTGCTTGCTTCACTAGATTGCAGAGAAGATTAATTATTTTTTCTCTGAAAGCGTCTGAAATTGAACATGTGCATATGCTTTCCTTTACACGTTCAGAACCTCTGGCTGCACTTTCTGGCTAAACAATTTAGGAGACAAGTTTTAATAACCCTTCTCAGTTAGACTTTATTCCAGAGACACCATAGCAATTCTGAGAATTGTATTTAATAGCTGCTTGTACAAGCCTGTATTGCTGATGGAGGGAATTCTTTATTTAAAAACCAATAGGCCAATTCCTATCTACTCCTGCTGATCAAGGGATTGATCATTAACTTTCTCATCTCTCCCTGACCACATGGATTTATGTATAAAGATGTAGTGTTTGCACCACTGTAGCCAGGGTTCCTTCTCAGGCAGTTTAGAGGCTCAAATAGGCAGAGAAGGGAGACAGATACACCAGGTAGAAGTGCTGGAATGTTGCCCTTGTGGAAGGGGAAATGCAAGCCTGGCAATTGTCTTCTTTTCCAAAAACCTTATCCTCTGATATTTTCAAATTGTTCAGTAGCTCTTGTTGAGACATGTCCTCAATTTCTGCCTGTGTCCTCTTCATTATCACAAGGGAAAGGAGGTACTTTTATGTATTGGTATGATCTTGGCCTACAAATTCTTGTGTGATTTGAGACTGCATCTAAGTCCCAAACAATGGGAACTCTAACATAAAAATAGTTTTGAAAGCTTTATTTATTCCAGGAGTTGCCTCTGTCACATTGGCAGCACCAAATCTTAATAGAGGGTGAAAAACACTTCTTCATTTTCTTGTGCTCAGGCCTCCTGCTACAAACAAGAAGGAAAAACAAGGTGGGGGTGGAAGAAGAGGAGAAAGTATGTTGAAGGTGTAATTTAGGTACTGAAGAAGAAGAAGAAGGAGTGGAAAAAAAAACTGCAGGAGAGGAGAGAGCAAGATGTAACTGGAAGTCAAATACATGGACAAAAAGACTTTGAGTAGAGAGAGAAATATTTGATCCATAAAGAGTGTGATAATGTGTTATCAGCTCTTGGGGAGCACACTACAGCAGGGAGTGTCATGAGAACAGAGACTGTTTCAGGAGCAGCACACCTGGCTGCTCACAAACCAACACTGTCCTTGTGTGGTGCCATTTCTCGTAGTTACTCACTCCCCACTAGTAAATCCTAAAAGTCCTGTCCTAGACCAGACATCTAAATGCTCCATGGTTGTAACAAAACCCCCAGGTTTTACTCCAAAAGCAGTTCCATGTGTAAAGCTCCAGACAGAAAATTAAGTTGCAGTGGCCTAACAGGTTTCCATATGACTCTGCATACGTACCCTCAGCTGTCAGGATGTAAACTCATGTTCTTCTACCCATTTCACTGAGGTTTAAGTTGGTGCATTTTATCCTATGTGCTGTGACTTAAAACTGTGCAATTTACTACTTTGGCTCAGGCAACACGTGGCCTTCATTAAGCTGTGACAATTTGATTGTGCATCTGAGCCCGAGACAAGAGACAACACATGGCTGTGGACATAACTGAGGGAATTCCAGGGAACCAAGGGACATGTCACACTGGTGGGTGGTGGTCCCAGCACACTCTGACCCTAACTACTGGTTTGTCCAGATTTCATGGAGATGGAAGTTTTAGGGAGAAGTTTGAAGAACACTGAAATTATTATTATTATCTCTGACCATGAAATCTTTTTGTTTTGAGGACTGTGAGGACAACTTGTGGGACAAAGCATGAAAGTGTTTGAAATTTTAATAGGCCAGACAGGAGGAAACAACTCATTAATGAAGAAGAGCTGATAGGAAGTATGAGTAAGATCAGCTAGGAGGTTATTAAAAGCAACAACAGGTAGCTTTGTATTTGATATAATGTGAAAATTGTGCCAACAGAAGAAAATGAAAAGACTGAGTGAAATGTTTAAAAGAAATAGGATAGAAAATAATTTTTGCCAGGCATGTCCTTAATGGATGGGAGGATGATTGGTTTTGTCAAGGCAAAGAAAAGAATGTTGCAGTAATCAAGATGTGCTGTGATTAATGTATGGGAAGAGCTATATATTAGTGTTGTTATGCAGAAAGAATCTACTAGAGAGAGACAAGACCTGAGGAGAGATTCAGCTCTAGGATGAAACCATCTAATAAAAGTTCAAGTTTAGAGGTGAAGCATTGGTTTACATTTATATTGGCTGTCCTAACAATGTTAATAAATCTTAGTTCATTATGAAACTGATATTTTTTCCTGCTCAAATATGACTTTTGTCTTGAGGTTTACCCAGGAGAGAGCATGTGAAAATGTATTTCTATTTATTTTCCCTTGCTTCCTTTGTCTTTTTATAAACATGAGCTTCTTCTTTTATCATAAATTATGAGGACCTTTTCTTTGTTGCTGCTCCTGTTGTGTAGATCATGTGATGTGCACAGCAATGATGACGCCTTAAGTGTCACTCTCCTTGCTTGGTTGAGCTCAGGGCAACAAATAAATGTAGTTTAGTGCCTTGATGGAGCTGGTGAGGCAAGGATGCACAAGTTATGCCAGGATTGGGAGAGCTGAACATGCTGTTGGGGGTTTCAGAGCTCTCCAGATCCAAAGTCAAAAGTCAGACATGGGGAGATTTTTGATACAGCTCCCGGCACCTTTTGCTCCCAAGTTCTTCAGTGTGGATATTCACATAGAAGCTTTTACAAATTCATTTATAGCTGCTTGGAAGGAAGAGCTCCTCCTCTTTGTGGGGAGGCTCACACAGAATGCAGATATCAAGTGTCAATCCTGGTCCCCTTCCTGTGATGCCTCAAGGACAATCTGTTCCTCTTGATTTGTTGTGCCAGGCACATGTCAGGGCGGTGGTTTGAGAGGTTTTAAACATTCAAACCGTGGTCTTCCCTGACTCCAGGACCAGAATCATGCAGAAAACCAAGAAGTTTGAGCAGGATCAGGTTTAGGCAGCACTGTTAACAAGCATATCTTCCTAAAATTGGAATTAAAAACATTGGAGTGGCCAGGGCAGGCATTAATTTCAGCACAAACACAGAAGTGCCAAGCAGCATTCAATGCCACTGAAATTCTATGGTAATATGAAATGTCAAGAACATCCTAAAATGACACAACTAAATGAAGCAAAGATTTAGTTCTCTAGAATTTAATCACTAAAAATGGAGGCCTAGAACTGCTTATCATGTTTGTATGGATTACTTTCCATGACTCAGACAAGCAGGATTTCAGCCCACGTGGGTGAAAAAGAAACTGTAATAACCATAAAAAGGTGTAGGACTACTTATTTATAGATATGCATATTAGAAATGCAATAAAAAGTCCCAGTACAAACTCAGTAGACAGGCTTCAAACACAAAAATAGCCATCTCTAAGTAGTTTCTGAATCATGGTGAGCCCTAAAGATGGCCTAAAACCAATTAACTTCTTTTCTTTTCTTTTTTTTTTTTTTTGGTACCTTTTTTATGTTCTAAAAATAACCAAAGAGATGTCTTTGAAAATATAGTTAAAAAATGCTTCTAGAATTAAACCTTTTGTAAGAAGCTTCAGCCTGGAGCAAAATTTAATGGCTGAGCTATAAAGCACTGAAAACTTTCATAAAGGGGTTCATAAAGAAAGACCAACTGACCCTAAACCCAAGGAGGTCTAGCAAGCTGCACTGTAATGAACACAGGGCCTAGTTAATTTGCACTTAAGGGGTGTGTGACATTTGAGTAGGATGTGGTTACTTTATGCTCACTTTCAGCACATATGTCCAGTAGATATAAATGACAGAGGGGGGATCCTGCAGTTGACAGGTTTACTGGAAGTGAAAACTAATACTAAATTAAGTTATCAGCTGTTAGCCAGACTTAGTTTTTTCCAAGGTTGTAAGGTGCCTAGCATGAATGGATGGTGAGACTCTTTTAATCTACATTTCCTCCTCCTAAGCCTCCTCCTAGGTTAGAAATAGACAGTGTGGGTTGTGTGTGCATCTGATTTCCAGAACTGCTGCATTAAAACATAAGAACTGCTGTTACAGCTGCTGTCACTTTCATCCCATGTTCATCCCATGGCAACTGCTAAAATCTAGACCCTGATCCTTACCTGACTAACAGATTTAAGTCAAATGTAACATCTGAAAGAAAAAATTCCACAACTGGCTTAAGTAGAAATAACAGCCTGCTCACTCACTCTCTCTAGTGTGTTATCTGTATGTAGTGCACCATTCATGTGTTTCTCTGTGTTTAAGACAGGCACAAACACATGCAGTATGTGAGGCATAAGTCAGAGATACCTCTCATTGTTTGTAATTTCTCAGGCATCATCCATGCTCTCATAACATATTTTTTACATCTCAAGATGTTTCTGCTATGGGTGGCTTGAGGACTAAGTTTTTCATCCAGAAGAGAGGCAAATTTATTCTAGGTCATTGCCTCATCTTGGCCAGTGAGAGATGCTCTTGCTCTAACCAGACACCTGTGCAGGGTCTTCAGTCTCATCCTCTGCCTTCAGCATCACCCTGCTCTCCACCCCTCTCTCCCCTCACATCCTCAGCCACTCTTGGCCTTCAGGATAGGTCTCCCAGTACAAGTGCTGGCAAGTAATTGGTGCTTGATAACCCTTGGTAACACTTGACAACCTCAGGGACCTCTTATATTTTCTGCATTCCTAAAGGATTTGTGTCTGCAATTCCCTTTCACCACCAGAAAAGAGAAATCACCTTGCTGTCCTGCAAACAATATATCAGAACTTATCTCTATGCTGGTTATGTCATTCTTTTACTTTACTTTCACACAGTGCTCCCTTTTATTTTTGTTTTGCTACCACTGAATCATACACAGTCCCACAGCTCTGGCAAAAAGAACCTGATGAAAGTGAACATATAAGAAAAATATTGGTAGCTGCACTCTTCTTAGCAGAGGTAATGGCCATTGACATCAATGGGAATTATGCATGTGTGGAAGATGAGTATGGCCTCTTTACTTACCAGAGCCCTTAATATGTTTTAGTGAGCTGTGGTGGTGTTCTAAATATCATGAAACCCAAAGGAGGTAGAGAAAACAACCTCTGCAACTGATGAGCTGGATTCATTGCTCTAACACAGAGGGCTTTTCAGGAATATTTCTTCTTCATTCTTCAGGAATGTTTCTTCTCCTGTGCAAATAGTTGTGCATGCACTATTCACTGACATGAAAGAGGAAAAGGTAAGGAGAGTGGACAGAAAATTGGGAAAGGAAATAAAGAGTGATCCAAGTTTTCAGATGTCAGACCATCACATAAAAACATAGAAGTCTGTAATTAAGCATTGTACTCACATACACACATATATATAATTTTACACATATAATGTTTTTGTCTGCCTTTTATTCAAATTCTAGTCTAGCCCTGCTTTGCACTTTGTTCTGTTTTATGAAAGTAAAATGTGAAAATCTCCTGATAAGCCAAAATAATAACAACTTTATGGCATGTCAAGGCTATTTTTTTATTATTATTTTTTAACCTTGATCGGTGTTGTAATAGTGAACATATGTATCCTTGGCCTTAATCACCTTGTCAAGTTAAAGAGTATATTCAACTTCATTTACATGACATATGATCTAATGCTGGAGAACAACAATACCATTGTAGTGCTAATTGAAAACTGTGAGCTGAGAGCCAGAAGAAACCACTGGTCTGATTGCTGAGGGTCCCAGGGAAAGGGATTTATTCCCACACCTGCAGCTGGTCCATAACACTAACATTGTTACCAACATCTGGGTCTAATCAGCACAGAGGCCTTGATATGCTGCTCCTGTGGCACATAAATTTAGCATTATATTCATTTTAAAGGCCCCCTCTTTCAGTTTTTTAAGGACAAGATAGATTCATGGCTCCTCAGAGTCTAACAAAGTAGAAGCCACAAACAGAGTAAGTTACTGCCAGGTTTCTTAGGCCATACCTACCTACTACATGCCACTTAAATAATGGAATTTTATGCTCAGTTCTAGTTTTCGAAAATGCTTCTACATAGAATGCAAAGTTCAGCTGAAAAACTGTTTGAGCTGGAAATCACTCTTTGCCAATGCACACGAATCAGTTTTAGTGGTGATGTCTGAGCCCCACCAGTACTGGGACAGCTGCAGGACCAGTGACAGTCCCAGTGGCTCCCAAGGTTGGTGTCTGACCCCAGGCCCGGGAGAGGCTTGTCCCAGAGTCTGCTGGGAAGTTAAAATGCCATTTATAAAGGTGCTGAAAGTAGTCAGAGCAACTGGAAATTGTACAAAGAGAGAGAAAAAAACCCCACAGGACTGAAAGCCAGGCTGCCTAGGCCAAGGAGCAAATTTAAATCTTCAGTGGTTGAGGATAAGCAGTGATTATTTTTGTTAATGCATCCCTTGGCTGTGTCTATAATATTCTAACTGGCTGTTTGCCTTTGTATGTTCATGTATATTCATGAAACAATGGGACAGATACCCTTACAGAAGGAGGGCTTTTTTCTGACATTTTTCAATGTCTACATATCTTTAATATCTACAAATGGGGAATATAATTATATAGAGAAATTTTGTCAGAAGATCCAGAACTTGACTTCTGATCCTACCTCTGGCACTGATCTTTTGTGGCAGTAGGCAGTTCATTTAACTATTGTCTCTCTTACCTACTGTGCCCTTTGGGAATAAATAATGATGTAGAGAACTGTTTATCTGTGGTTTCAAGGTGGAAAAGTAACACAGGGGAATTGTGGAGGCTTAACATTGCACCACTGATATAGAGTAATTACATCAATTGATTGAAATCATAGAATGGTTTGGGTTGGAATGATCCTTAAAGATCTAGTTCCAAGCCCTGTATTGGAATGTGGGGGTCTATCTTAGTCACTACTGTCAGGAAGAATGTCCATTTCATGGGAAAACCTGCTCATTGCAAAGGCACAAAATGTGCAGTTTTGTAACCTCTGCAGCCTTGTCAATACCAGCAGGATGCTGGGAGAGGGAGGAATTTCCTTTTCATTAGTAATAATTCCAGATGGAATTTGTAAACTAAGGAGTCATAACTTAAACCCAGAAGACATCAATGGAGATCTCAACATGCTGAAACAGATTCTCTGCCACTATAAATTGAGTTAGTGCTATTAATTTCACTAGAACCACATTTCACCTCACTTGTGGAGAAGGTGCATTATTTATGGTATGACTGCAAAAATCTGTCACTAGATGTACCATAAAAATGTGTTTGGCACTAGCAATTGGTTTTGGTAGCAGGCCAGTTTGCTGGCTTTGAAGGATTTCCAGTAGCCAAAGGGGAATTTTAGCACCCAGTGCTGCCCCCCGCTCTCCATTTCCACGGCTCCTCAGCGGATTTGTCCCGTTTCCCTTCCAGCTGGCTCACCCCTTGTCAGCTCCACTGAGGCTCAGCACGGTTCTGTGGCCTCACCTGCCAGAGGGGTCAGGGGCAGCACTCAGGGAGCCACAGACACTCTGTGTGTGCTGTCCTCATTCTTGCTTCAGTTGTCTCCACGCGAGTGAACTCCTGCTGTCCTGCTTTTCTTCACTCCTGACCAGCTTTGTGACCAGAAGGAGAAATCCAAATTTCAATAGCACAGGAAAACCTCCTGCACTGCCCCTGGCAGAGACATGCATGGGAGAAATGAGATTGGGTTGCCTTGATGTCTCTGTGGAGGGCTCTTTCTCCAGTTTAGCTTTTTAACTTCTCTGCTTTGCTGCGGTATTGAAAGTGCTACTTGGATAAATTAAATGCTAATTTTCGTAGTAATTGACTGGTTGATTTCAAGAGTTGTTCTCTCATTAGTTGATCTTATAAATTGGAGAAGTCTGGCAAAGTTAACAAAACCAGAAAGATCAGAGTAATGCCATTTGTTGTTGTGGCTTCATTAATGCCAGACAGGAATCTAACATTTGTATTGAATGTGGTAAAAATAGCATAAGCAAAAAAAAATTGTATAACTGTATGGCCACTGTGGGGAGATCACAGAGCCCAGGCTTGTATTTCAAGTCCTTTACAAGGACATTACTAAAACAGTCATGTCTGACTTCATGACAAAGTCTTCGTGATGATGCAAATAAAATACAACAGTTGTATCAGAGAAATTTAAAAGAATAATCAGACTGTGGAGAAGGAATCTCACATCCCTTCATGTTTTTCAATCAAAGTGCAAATGTCACCAGTAGAAAAAAAAGGAGTTAAACTTATGCAATTGGAACGTCCAGATAATTTGATCATATTTATTTTAATATATGAAATGCAAAAAATATGATCAAATACAGATATGTTATTATTTTAATCCTAACATCTTACTTCATTTTATGTCGTTCCTTCTAATGTGGTACCAGCAGATCTAATGAGCTATTTAGGGTTTTTTTTGCATTTCAAAGCATGACCTCCTAAAAATTAGGATATTTCTTTCATCCAGGATAATTTTGCTGAAAAACACCCAACTTTTCAAACATTAGCATATATTTGATGTGGAAAGGATGATTGGACATGTCACAACAAATGAAATGATTGTAAAATGCATCTATAAAATACAGAAAAATTCACAAATATTATTCCAATACTTTCTCAGAGCACTTGTAAGTGCAATCTGCAGCCAAGCTCTGGTTCTGCAAGTCATAATATGAGAGCCTGCTAGGCACAGTAATGTACCCATGTGGTGTTGATTGCAGACCTGAAGACACTTTCCTGAGGTGTTTTCTAAAACTCATCTATTTTTTCATTATAATTAAGCTATCCAACACGTCTTTTTCCTCTTTATGAATCATTCACAAGGTGAGGCTACTTCTTCTGACTCTGTTATGTGCAACCAGTGTAGAAAAGTTAATGTGAAGAATATCTGACTGCATGATGTTCACAACTTGTACATTTCAGTCAGCCAGTATGGAGAGGTCTTCAAAAGGCCCTGAAATGTTGAAGTTTGTATTTGTCAACCTTTGAATTAGGAACCTGCTACTGTTTCTTATTTGCTCTTGAGGATCAGAGCCTCTGCTGTGCATCACTCCCATGATTCATGTAAAGCACAGGATTCAGGTTCTTCCCTCTCTCTGGATGACTGAAACATTTTAAGCATCAAAGTCAAGAGCAGGAAAAGAAAAAAAGAATGAAGTTTCAATATCCACCTATCCAGCTCTTGCTAAATACTGTGGTGCTCAGGCATCATTCTCTAGATTTTTGAAAATCTAGTTATTCTCCTGATGATTGCAGTGAGCCATTTTTAGATTCCAGTGCAGAGAAATCTCTATTCTTTCGTGCAAAGGAAAGCGAGTGACTGAAGTTTTGTAAGTAAATGTTGAGAGGTGTAAGCAAAAGCCTCATTCCAATATTCAAATACATGTTCAGACAGAGTTTTTGCAGGCATTTTTCCTCTTCTAAAAGTTTCATGAAAGGGGTATTTCTAACTGTGTTCCACACAGATCAATGCCTATTCTATTTTAAAAGATTATAAAATTCTTCCATTGTTTACCTCTATTTTACTAACCACAGTGACACTTTTTTGGTGTATTTCAACAGTTTCTTTTAATACAGAAGATAACAAATTGCCTTAATCAGTCATCTTCCAAATTTCTTGATTTCAAACCAAGCAGATGATTAAAAGCTGAAAGATCATAATGAATCAGATCTGCACTACACTATTTTTGCATTCCTCCCTTAGAAAGGAGTCTGAAGTAAAAGGGATGGCTGATCTAATATATCATAAGAATAGAAGAAAGCAGATGTTTCCACGTGACAATAATTCTTAAAGGGTTTTTGCAGTCCCTCAAAAAGGCCATGCATCAGGCCATTATAGCAAATATTGCATGTTTTTACTGCCAGTCTGTTACCTATCACTTTTACTTGCATCATACATTTAATTGCCACATTAAATCATGGTTTCTAAACATCAGTTCACAGCAGGATCCTCCTCTGAAATCTTATCTTCTTTCTTCTTTGATGACATAACCAATAGCAAAAATGTCTTTTCCCTTTGTAATCTAAATTCTAGTTTGTGTCCATAATACTATTCCTGCCTACTGCAGCAACTCACTACTTCCAACAGCGCAGTAGGAAAAGTCCTTTTTTCCCTTGAATGTGCATATTCCTGGTGGAGCTTAAAAACTTCCATAAATCAATAAAGTAATTGCTGCATAATGACCTATTGTTGGTGAGCGTGCCCAGAATGATGTCATTGGGGGGTAATGAAGCTACTGAATCAAAAAAATGGCAGCTGTTCCCAATTTATTTGAGAGTCAGTTGGACAGAAAATTAAATAAACACATAGACAAGCAGGACAAGGGCAAGTCCTTGCACTATTCTTCCGATAGTTTTAATTCAATCGCAGGAGTCAGCAGGCAGCTGATATTGTGGCCCAGAGTTTCAGTAATTGCCTGTCTCCTCTCTCAGTCAGGCTGCACATGCTCATTTCATCATTCTAAGCTTTTGTGACTCAGATTAAGACAAGAAAAAATACCAATGAAACAAAGATGAAACTTAGTTCTTTCTTGTCCCACCCTTCTCCTGCCTTGTCAGCATAGCAGGCTATCCAGGAGATGTATTAGTGGAGAGAAATTTTCATTTCTTCCTCCATCTGCTCTATGGGGTCTCTTCCCTTCTTTCCCTAGGACACGAAAGAGAGTTTTCCTTTTTTTTTTATCACTCAAATGTCCTTTGGGAAGCCCCCTAAAGTTTCATATTCACCGGGGAGAGAAAAAACCGCCACCCAGCTTCACACTCTCTTCTCTGCTGTGAATAACAGCTTTGATGTGCTCCTTTGAAGTTCCTGGCTCCAGGCTGCATTAGGGAAGCATCAAATGCAGCCTTAGCACAGTGTGGAAGCTGGAAGCATGTCGTGTTTGCATACTGGACTTGGAGGCACCCCCTGTGCTTGTGGGGCCAGGGGAATGCAGGGGAGCACAACAGGAGCAGTCTCCAGTCTTGTCTTTCCCCTATTCCCATTTCCTACTGGTGCAGCATCGAGAACACATCAACAGCCACGATATTTTCCACTTCTTGCAGCTCCTTGTTATACCTTTGCACCCTTTAGAAGCCCTGATATGGGTCAGAGCATTGGGACACCACATCTGACTCCAGGAGAATTTGGTTGTCTGTTACTTCAGGGCAATGTGGCTTCAAATGATGCTTCAACTGCTGTGGCATTAAAATAATCAGTGATTTTTATAGATACTAAAACAAGTTTGGGTCACTGATCTGTTATCTGACTTGTACCAAGAATTACAATGTCTATTCCTTACTAGCTGGATTCTTAATATGACAGTTTTCACATTTCTAAACATGTGTGGGTTTTTAACATCCTTCTTTCTTTTTTAACTTGCAGATGGATTCTTTTGTGTGTGTATTTTCTGTGTCTGCACAAGCAGACACGGTGAAGTTGATGTTTGTCTCCAAGATGGAAAAGTGCTTTTCCATATTTGTCATCACAGATCTCTTCAGATCAGACATCTCTTTGATCATTTTAACTGTGTTTTATATGCTTCATAATTTCCTTGCTGAGTACCTTATGTTACATGTTACTTTATAAATCAATAAATAATAGGAATAATTAAAAGGGTGTTCTGCAGCAGGGAGCTAGATGAAAAATAGGTTATTCCATTAACCTTTTACCTCTGGAGACAGGAATTTCAAATTTGTGCTAGGTCACAAGAGCAAATCAGTTGGTCTCTTGTGAACTTCAGTCCACATCACAAACCACTGCCTCACTTCTCACAGTCCCTCCTGATTGACAGCTTTAGTCTGGAAGAATAACAGAGCTTTTGCAGCTTGGAAGACTGAGATGCAATGGCAATGCCAGCACCTACACCCACTGTGCCTTTCCTCCAGAGAACCATTTGGGAAAACCAAAAAGAATTCAAATCCTTCCAAAGCCTGAATTAATATTTAAATATCAAAATTGCAACTGGTAAAAGTAGGAAGTGGCTTGTGCAAGTAGGAAGGTGTTTTTTTTTTCAGTCCTGTCCTATAAAGTAGCTCTCACAGGTCACAAAAAGTTGATCACAGGAAAATTAAGGGGTAGTTGGTGGTGTGTCATTTTATACCCAAATGTCAGTGAGGAGCTGTCTATTCCATCAAAGATCACTGATCAGACAAACTTACAAACAGACCTTTAGATAATTATTACCCTCACCTCCTTTTTCCCACTTCTGCCTTCCTCCATCAGTTACTGATGCAGCTCTGTTGTCTGCACTCTAAGGTCTGAAATGGCCAAGTGAGTGTAAAAGCAATAAATATTCACAATCAGTGTCAGTAATATGATTCTTTTTTCTGAATTACTCTGAGAGCAGGAAGGTGAATTATTATGCGGAACCTCAGGCTTCAGATGGAAACTCATCATAAAAATAGAGGTAAGCACAAATTTCAGAAGAAAGGCTTTTTTGCTAGAAAATCTGCATTTTTACCATTTGCTTGCTTGTTTTACACAATGAGATTAAAAAGGTTTGTTTTCTATTACATAATTTGAAAGCAAAAAGGAAGTGAATTATATTTTTTAATAAAAAATTGAAGACTTCCAAAAGTTCTAAAGATTCGAAAAATTCTAATTTTTGACCAAGACATTTCAGTCTGTTACTTTGAGCAGTGCTTTCTGCCAAGTCTCAATCTTTCTTGTTATTTTTCA
This sequence comes from Notiomystis cincta, assembly GCA_013398075.1. Taxonomy (NCBI): domain Eukaryota; kingdom Metazoa; phylum Chordata; class Aves; order Passeriformes; family Notiomystidae; genus Notiomystis; species Notiomystis cincta. The sequence continues at coordinate 11,219 of VZRX01015542.1, read as the reverse complement.
TCTATCTGCAAGTCATTTACAGGGAGAGAGACAGTGCTTTTTGATGACACTTGCAAAAGATGCCCCAGAGATGCCTCAATTTTTGCCTATGCTATTCCTGTTGCCAGGATCTCACACTCATTCCCAGCTGATTTGTGGTGAACACTGGTATGTTCTTTAGTGAAAACTGTTTTCTTATCTGGTTGTGATTATGTTTTTGTCTGGAGGAGGGAAATTATTGAAATTTTATCAGCATAATACCTTCATGGACTTAGCCTCTTCTTCATATCTGTAGTTCCTATTTTGGAAGTATGGCAGTGACCTGGGGTGGACTTTGGAGGGCACCACTTTATGTTTTATGTCGTTGGCCATCCTAACCTTAACCTTAGCAGATATTAAGCTTAGTAGATAAAATTAATAAAAAATAGACTCTGTGTGTTTCAATTCTTAGCATTGAAATGTTGTCTGGAATAAGGATACAAAACTGTTTATGATGGGAGGGAGTCTGGGAGTGTTGTGGGGGAGTCTGATTAGGGCTAACAGGGATGTGGAAGAAGAAGGAAGTTCTGAGAGTCAAATATGGAAGTTGAATGAAGAGAATAATTTTTAGGAGTAGGAAAATGAGTATGGCTATGAAGCTTGCCTGCTGTACTTCCACAAAAAGTTCTTTTCCTAAGAAACCAGCCTCAGTTTGAGAAAGTTCTGTTTTCTCCTTCTCAGTACAGTCATGTGAAACAAGCATCTCTTAGAGGTGAAAGAATTTCTCAGAAGAAACTTGCACCACCCCTTAGGATGATCAGGTGCTAAATAACACTGAGACTTCTCTGGAAAAAGTCTTCCTAAGCTTTATCAGAGTATTTTTTGCCCAAGGTTTTTGTGCTGTTCTGTGCTTTGTGATCCACACGGCTGCAGGGCGATTGTTGGGTTCCACTGTGGGGAGCTGTGAGAAGCTCTTTTAAAAATAGATGGCCTAGAATGAAATTAAGTCAGCTGAGAAAACCTTGTGTCTGAGAACTGTTTATTGGTAATAACAAACAAAAAAGAGTTGCCCCACCAAAGAGGGCTGGAAAAGACAGAGAAGGAGGAAGGAAAAGGGAAAAGGAATGGGGGGAGAAAGAGCGCAAGAGGGAGAGCAGAGAGAGAGAGGGAAAGCAGGCATTTCCACCAGTAGGATGGGGAGTGCCTGTCGACATCCTGAGGGCAGGAGAGCCAAAAGGCAGGCTGGAGCCAGGGCAGAAAGGACAAAATACGAGCTAGGGCCAGGGCAAAGGAGCCCCCAGCAGGCTGGAGCCAAAGCAAAACCACAAAACCCAAAAGGCCCCCAGACTCAAAAAGCCCAAAAGCCAAGACACAAACCCCCTCAGTCACCAAGCTCCAAAAAGTCTGGAAAAGACCTCAAAAGCTCCTGAAACAGTTACTTTTATGCCTCCTGGTCCCCCCTAAGTGTGCCTGCTGGCAGGAGAGCATTGGCCCTTTGTGGAAAAAGTATAGTCCTATTTTCATTTTCATTCTTTTCATCTTCACTTACAACACTGAAATTACTGATAGTAACCCAGTCTAGAAAGAGGTGATTGAAGAATCCCCCTCAAACATTCACACTCCTCAACCTCATTGAAGGTATTCCTACATACCTGATCTCCAGGCCTAGCAGAGACCCAAATGTGGCTCCAGAGGCCCCAGTGAGTGGGGAATAAATGCTTTCAGTAAAGATGTTATTTTGTAGCTCTTATCAGCACTTTCTTTCCTGAGCTGAGTGGCTTCAGCTGTTTGTAGTTCCACCTCTGCTTTGTGCCACCACCCAAACTTCTTTGTCAAGCCCTAAGGAGCTTGCTGATGATACCTTTCATATGTGTTTTGGGCTGAAAGGGAAAACTGGAAATGGAGCAGTGATGAAAAAGTGTCTGGTGGATGTAATGCCCTTCTGAAGAGAGCTTCTGAGAGAAGCCAAAAGTGTTTCCCATAGTGCTGAAGGTAGTTATTCTTTACTGCCTCTTTCAGGTTCATGGCTGTCAGGTTCAGAGAGGGCAGCTGTAATATTTGTCAGTATTTTTCAATATTTTTTCCTAATTTTTATGATACAGCTTATGCTCAGCCATCCAGGGTGGGACAATACGTTTTGTTTGCAGCTACAATTTTCTTTCCCAATGAATTCTCTATGTATTCAGCCCACCCAATCAGTGAAGTACATGGACAGCTTTTCACAGTGGATATGGGGGTCTGTCACATTGGGTTTGCAGTCTAGGTTGATTAGCTGGTGTGAAATAGGTCTTTTGCCTTGATTGTACCACAGCAAGGAGTTCATTTTGCCTCTTTTTTGCATCCATGTGAAGCTGTATTGGTTGTAAATCTAGTGCTCTTCTTTTTGCCATAGCTGCTTATTTTCTTTCCATGTTAAAATTATGTACATTTAAACCAAGGTTTCTCTTTAGTTTAAAATTGTAAATCCTGCATGTGAGATTTCCCATTTGTTTGTCAGCCTTGCCAACATTTTGCTGAGGAACTTGTGAAAAGTAAGTGACTGCTGTTTTGCATAAAGATGGGTCTGCTTGTGGGGGGTGTCTCCTCAAAGCTTCTCAGAAAACCTTTAAACAGTAGCTTCATTTTCAGTTGAACCTGAAACTGGAGAAAAGGTGCTGGTTTGAGAAGAAATCTGGTGAGGCAGTGATGGGCAGCTCTGCTGGACTCTTTTGCAGTGCTGATGGAGAAAAGGCATCTCCTCTTTCTTAAAGCAGGAAAGCTCTGCAAGTAGCACTGTCCCAGCTCCCAGACAGAATTCTCCTGCTCAGGTAGGGTGGAGCTGGTTTGGCAGCACCATGGCCAGTCAGATTTTGAATATATACAGGGATGGAGCCTCCCTAACCTTCCTGGGCAACCTGTGCCAGTGCTCAGTCACCCTCACAGTAAACAAGTAAAAAAGGCATCNGCAAGAGGGAGAGCAGAGAGAGAGAGGGAAAGCAGGCATTTCCACCAGTAGGATGGGGAGTGCCTGTCGACATCCTGAGGGCAGGAGAGCCAAAAGGCAGGCTGGAGCCAGGGCAGAAAGGACAAAATACGAGCTAGGGCCAGGGCAAAGGAGCCCCCAGCAGGCTGGAGCCAAAGCAAAACCACAAAACCCAAAAGGCCCCCAGACTCAAAAAGCCCAAAAGCCAAGACACAAACCCCCTCAGTCACCAAGCTCCAAAAAGTCTGGAAAAGACCTCAAAAGCTCCTGAAACAGTTACTTTTATGCCTCCTGGTCCCCCCTAAGTGTGCCTGCTGGCAGGAGAGCATTGGCCCTTTGTGGAAAAAGTATAGTCCTATTTTCATTTTCATTCTTTTCATCTTCACTTACAACACTGAAATTACTGATAGTAACCCAGTCTAGAAAGAGGTGATTGAAGAATCCCCCTCAAACATTCACACTCCTCAACCTCATTGAAGGTATTCCTACATACCTGATCTCCAGGCCTAGCAGAGACCCAAATGTGGCTCCAGAGGCCCCAGTGAGTGGGGAATAAATGCTTTCAGTAAAGATGTTATTTTGTAGCTCTTATCAGCACTTTCTTTCCTGAGCTGAGTGGCTTCAGCTGTTTGTAGATCCACCTCTGCTTTGTGCCACCACCCAAACTTCTTTGTCAAGCCCTAAGGAGCTTGCTGATGATACCTTTCATATGTGTTTTGGGCTGAAAGGGAAAACTGGAAATGGAGCAGTGATGAAAAAGTGTCTGGTGGATGTAATGCCCTTCTGAAGAGAGCTTCTGAGAGAAGCCAAAAGTGTTTCCCATAGTGCTGAAGGTAGTTATTCTTTACTGCCTCTTTCAGGTTCATGGCTGTCAGGTTCAGAGAGGGCAGCTGTAATATTTGTCAGTATTTTTCAATATTTTTTCCTAATTTTTATGATACAGCTTATGCTCAGCCATCCAGGGTGGGACAATACGTTTTGTTTGCAGCTACAATTTTCTTTCCCAATGAATTCTCTATGTATTCAGCCCACCCAATCAGTGAAGTACATGGACAGCTTTTCACAGTGGATATGGGGGTCTGTCACATTGGGTTTGCAGTCTAGGTTGATTAGCTGGTGTGAAATAGGTCTTTTGCCTTGATTGTACCACAGCAAGGAGTTCATTTTGCCTCTTTTTTGCATCCATGTGAAGCTGTATTGGTTGTAAATCTAGTGCTCTTCTTTTTGCCATAGCTGCTTATTTTCTTTCCATGTTAAAATTATGTACATTTAAACCAAGGTTTCTCTTTAGTTTAAAATTGTAAATCCTGCATGTGAGATTTCCCATTTGTTTGTCAGCCTTGCCAACATTTTGCTGAGGAACTTGTGAAAAGTAAGTGACTGCTGTTTTGCATAAAGATGGGTCTGCTTGTGGGGGGTGTCTCCTCAAAGCTTCTCAGAAAACCTTTAAACAGTAGCTTCATTTTCAGTTGAACCTGAAACTGGAGAAAAGGTGCTGGTTTGAGAAGAAATCTGGTGAGGCAGTGATGGGCAGCTCTGCTGGACTCTTTTGCAGTGCTGATGGAGAAAAGGCATCTCCTCTTTCTTAAAGCAGGAAAGCTCTGCAAGTAGCACTGTCCCAGCTCCCAGACAGAATTCTCCTGCTCAGGTAGGGTGGAGCTGGTTTGGCAGCACCATGGCCAGTCAGATTTTGAATATATACAGGGATGGAGCCTCCCTAACCTTCCTGGGCAACCTGTGCCAGTGCTCAGTCACCCTCACAGTAAACAAGTAAAAAAGGCATCTGGGATCATCTCTCTTTTTTCTTGCCCCTGGGGAATCAAAAGGCCACAGCCAGGAATCACCAGGGATATTGGGAGAGACTGCTTTGGAAAAGGTGAGCTGAGCTCAAAATCTGTGGATGATGACAAGGAGCCAAGTATTTAAAGATCTTATAAAGACCTCTGAATAAACACCAAGCTAGAGGCACCCTTGGGACCCTTATCCTGACAGAAAGGCTCTGAGTTTGAGACTCAGCCCTGAGCCAGGAGTGGGTGACACATCTGGGTAGCTCTCCTGCAGGTGTGTGCATCTGGGGAAACAGCCTCTCAGTCACTAATGCACACGAGATTGGAAAGCCTGGCAAGGAAACCTCCACTGCAATAACTGTTTGCAGCTAGAAAGGAGTGGGAATGGGAATGGGAATGGGAATGGGAATGGGAATGGGAATGGGAATGGGAATGGGAATGGGACCCATTCGCTGGTTTTAGCAGGCATTTCCTGGAGGTCTTCAGTTTGGGATTTTTCATGTCCTTTCTTGTTCTGTGTGGTTTTTGACTTTTTAAGATTACAGCATCTCTTCCATCACTGTAAGAAGGTTAAAACTATAAAATTTACTGTGCAAATAAACGCCCTCCATCAACATGTAGCCAAGACAAGGAACATTTCAAAAACTGAGACCAAGTTATCTTTAAGAATAACTATGATGAACCATTGAAAGTCTTTAGTTAAGTGTTAAAAGTAGTCAAATTTCCTTGAAAAAACATTTTAATAGTAATACCCTGTGTAATCACCCCACTTATGAAACATCATCCTGAAGTTTTAGGAACCCTTTGGCTGAAATTTTAACAGCTCTCCTTAAGAAATGCTAAACAGCAAATACTCTTTCCAGAAATACCATCCACTGCAAACCTGTCAGACTATTACTTAGTGATTAACCTTTCTCGATGAAATTGTAATAGTGCTGTTTAAAAGAATGCTGAATATCAGAAATATTTCACTAATACATAACAGATGGATACCATATCCAGAAATATTTGTACTGTAAACCAAAGTGCTAAGCAGTTTTACACTGAGAGGTCAAAGATGGGCAGGAAACAGTTTTCCCATCCCACAAAAATTTTAGTTTTCATTTTTTCCTACTCTCATGAATATACAGAATACCAAAGAACCTGGAGTTTCCCATAATAAACTTTTACTAAGTTTTTATTTGTTTGCTTTTTAATCCAAGCACTTGTCCTCCAAACACTGTACATATTTGTTATTTATCACCTCTTGGATGTGGACATCCTGTCCCGAGAAGGCTTCAGACTGAACAGTCAATAGGTTTTCTCTTTGATCTCCATCTATTTGACTGAAAACTGCTTTTTAGTAGGTTAAAGAGTAAAAGGAAGTGTTGGAGCAAAGCTGTGACCTAACTGAAATGCAGATTCCATATGTCACATACCTTTTATAACTCTCCGTATGTGAGGATAACTGATTTTTCCATCCTGTTTACATTGCTGATTTCACTGTTGGACTTGCTCCTGGGTGTAACCTTTATTTTTAAATTATTGAGGTTTGGGAAAACTTAAGAGTTGCTGTTTTCCAACAAGTTATAAGTATGGGGAGCGGGACACTTGCACTTGGAAAATTTTTGTGAAGATGTGCTTTTTATTCATCTTGTATAATAGTTATAGCTGTGGCTTTAGCTGAAGATCATGTTTCTATAAAAGGATGGAATATGTTTCCAAACAATGTCTTAGTTCAAAATAGTTCAGCACTTCTTGTGAAATGTAACTACAGCTGAAAAAAGTACACTGTGTCTTCCAATTAAGAATGAGTAGACATCCTGCTAAATGGTTACATCATTGAGCAGGAAGATTTGGATATGGGAGAGAACAAAGTATTATCATGTGTATATCTATATCATGAGAAAGAAGTGAAGCTGATGATTTATTTTTAATAACTATGAAGCAGTATGTTTTCAGAAAAGTTTGATGTGGTGAGATGGAAGCAGAAACCTCATGCTCAAAAAATGTTTCATCCTTCTCTTATGAGAATCTGGTATAGCCAAGATGTGTTAGCAGTGATTTTCTACCACTGGCAGTTTGTACAAAGAATCTCTCCTGACTGACAATTACATGTAGAAAAAATACATTGCCTTGAAATTTTTTCATTTATTCTGAATTACCACACTAATGTCCCTTCCAGATTTATGACCAGAGCTTTTAATTCATTAAACCACGATTTCACAAAAATTTTTGTTCTTCTCAAAGAGGAATTGTGTCTCTTCCATGTCTGTTCTTCACAAGGTGTAAATTCTACTTTGTGGCCACTGAAATGATGAAGTTAAAGGTGCTGTAATTTTTCTGCTAATTAAAGGCTTTAAATCTGGACTGGGCATCTGTATAAATATATTTATATAGATATGTGTTCAACTTCATTTGTACCTTCTATATTTTGATCCAAGAATCACTAGATAAAATTATGTGGCCTATATTATTCAGGCAGTTGAATTTTCATCAATAATCCTAAAATCATGTTAAGCCATTTTACATTTTTGCGTAACCAGCTTGCCTTTATCGAGTATTTACTACTTGTGCTGTTAATTAGTGACAGGGATGTAATCTGTTTAATGTTGCTCTTTAAACACTTTGTTTTCAACTTTTTATTTTTTCAAAATATGATTTTTTTTCACGAGAGACACTGAAAATTGCCGTAGAGATTGTTCAGGATTTTAATGTAGCAGCAAGACAGGATACATTCTTTCAATAGCTGAAAAAATGTAATTATATTATCTTTAGTTTTAATTTTTCCTATCCTTTAAATCTCTACATTCTATAGTTAATAACTAGCAAACCCAAGAAATATTATAGGTAACATTTTTTAAAGAGTTTACAAAATTACTGATTTTTGTCCAGGAAAAATAGTTATTTAGAGACACTGCTTTCCCAGGACCACCCTGCAACACAGAGAACTTTTTCAAAATGCCTTCTGATTTAATTTTAAAATACATTTTGACAGTATTTTCCCCCTTGGGTTATCTTACCTCAGTAAGGACTCTTCCACTGAGTCAACCTGCTGAGAAAAAGCAGTGGTATGATTTTATAGCTGAAAAGCTATTCCATGGTCGGGTTTTTTCTGCCTAAGTGTTTTTAAAAATTATTATTTTAAATTTTATTCTGAGATACACGATCTCATTTCATAATAAAAAGAGCCCTAGCAGAAATACTTAGTTTGCTCTAATGTCCTTTAATCAACTTTGTTCCTGATGTGGTCACAGAACAGTCTCTGTGTCCACCTGGGCTAAGGGTGCAGTATCTGAAAGGAGCTTTTAGGGAAGATGGAGAGGGACTATTTACAAGGGCCTGGAGGGACAGGACAAGGGGAATGATTCCAAACTCACAGAGAGTGGGTTTAGATTGGATATTGGGAAGAAATTCTTCCCTGTGAGGATGGTGGAACAGGTTGCCCAGAGAAGTTGTGGGTGCCCCAAACTGTATGTGGTTCTGAGCAGCTTGGTCTAGTGGGAGGCTCCTAGTTTGGAATTAGATGATCTCTAAGGTGCTCTCCAACCCAGGCCATTCTGTGACTCAATTCTCTGATCTTGTTTGTCTTCTACCTTACCCAGTCCAGTTATCTTAAATACTGGACCTTAACTTCCCCCCTTACAGTAGCAAAGTGTTCACCTCTGACACCTCCAAATCTCTTCAAGATTTGGTTCTTCAGCCCCCCAGGCTGCTTCCCTCCCATCCCACTGTTGGGACAGTCACACAGACTCACACTCTTTCCCCAGAGCTTACCCTTCTCTGACCACCTCTCAGGGCCTTTTAAACCTCTTTATCTCTTATTTTACCACATGGAAACAGCTCAGAATGGTGGGATGACAAGGACAGAAATGCCTGGGTGTGACTGTGCCCTTTGTGTACTTACAGCAGGCTGCTTGTCTGTAGCTGGTTGAGTTGCTTCCTTCCTTGATTTTCTTCCCTGGCTTCCTGTTAAGATTCAAGTGTAACTTCTACAGGGAAGTTTTACAATTATTTCCTCTACCTCCCTAGCAAAAGATTAACAAAATGTTAGTGCAGCATGATCCATGAAATTGTCAGTGGTTGCAGCCTTTAAATCTGATGCTGTAACAGGTACAGGTCCTGCCAATTCTAGCTAATTTGCACTTTGCAGGTTTCCAGTATTTATGAGGACAAGAAATGCTGTGCCATGCTTTTCTCTCCCAATGGATAAGGCCCCACACTAAATCCACACAGAAACACATGCCCAGCACTGAATTATAATTGAATTTCTGAGAGATTTCAGCTATTCCAGGCCAGCCTTGTTACCTATGTTAATCTGGATGGTAGCCTAAGAAGGTCTTAAATTCTTGAATGTGGGTCAATTTTAAGGCAACTTTTCTTTGTGACTCAAGAATGAAGTGCACAATCTTCCTGAAGCAGCATGGGTTGCTAATTCCTTCTTTTTTCATGTGTGTATATAATTTCTCTCTTGTGCTTGGAAGTGCATACATATACAGAAGCTGTAAGCTTTTTACAGTTAATAGGGCCCTCAGCATTTTTAAGCCTTGGTCTTGACTAGACTTACTTGTTTTATTCTGCTTTCCTTCTGTTGCAGTTTAGTAAGCATTTGAATTTAGTTTTAAAATGAAGTTCCTTGTGATTGTTCTGCATGAAGGGCACCACAGAAGTAACACAGGAATGATTGAACTGATTGAATGACCAAACTCCTCCCTGATATGCTCTCCTCCTCACTGGTATTTAAAAGGAAGAGGGATGGAGAGCTTTGTAGCTGCTCTTTGGACTGTATGTTTTTTTTTTGTGGTCTTTCTATAATTTCTTACTTACAGCATCAAAATAATGAACCAGTGGAATTAAACTCAGTGCCAGGATAAAAGATTAAATGCATTTAACCAGACACAAAAGCTTCAGGAAGTTAGAAGACAAATGAAAGTCCTCAAACATTAAATTATTGAAGTTTTGAGCAGTAACTTCTGGGATGCAGGGGGAATAAAAATAGAACTGCTTGTAAAACACAGTTAAGTCTATTTCTGTGTAAGAAATAGTGTGAAGTGATTTTTAATGATGGTTGTTTGGCCTTGATGACTCAAGAGTTGCCTTCCAATCTTATGTTAATGGACACCTAAAAGAAATATATTTCATGGAAAAGCTGTGTAATAGAACAAATGGAACTTCCACATTTATTGATAAACCTTGCAATTTTTATCCATAAAGTGTTGGACTGTTAGAATTATGCTCTCAATATTATTAACTCTGATTAAAATTGATGTTCAAAACATTTATGACTAAGTGAGCACCTCTGGAATTCTTCTGGCATCTGTCACCCTGTTGTAGGTGGTTATCTCATCCAAACTTGTAAATGGAGTGATTTTGAGGGAAGGCTGAGGTTAGATAATGCACAGAGAGGATTGCCAAGGGAATCTTTGACCTGCCTTCTGAATCAGTAGTAAGCAAATATTTTGCTGAATGAATCACATCAATGGATCTGCAACTTGCCAAGAAGGTACATTTCCAAGTAAAACACAAAATGAACTTCTGTTTTTTTCTGGTTATTAAAAATCATGGGGTGTTTGGACATCCTACTAACCTGACCAAACTCTGTCATAGGAATTATTTTTCTGCACATGTTCCTGTCATTTCAACAAGGTTGTTCTCCTTCTTCTCCTCCTAAGCCAGAGGCTGCTAAGTTTTTTGGATTGGTGAGCCACGCTTTGGCCTTTGTGTGCCTCAAGCACTTACCTGTAATAAACATATTTGTCATGTTTAAAACACCCCTGGGGCAGCTATGGGTCTGTACATTGCTTGTAGACCAACTATTGGGACTTTAAGGATGTGTTAGTGTTAGAAATGTTATTGCATTGGTGGGACTATTAACAAACAATTACATTCTTTTGCAAGACACCTATAATCTGTGATCAGCTGCAGTAGGCAATGGCTTAATATATTTAATTTTTGCTGTATTTTGGTGTAAGGATAGATATAATTTTTTTTTGATTATTCTCTTATTTTTATAGAAGTGATCATTTGTCATTTGTCATTATTAGTATGTATTATTGTTGCTGCTGTTTTCACACCATGCAATTAGGGGTCATCTTTAGGAGGAAAACTAAATATGATCTGCTTCATCCATGATCTTTCCTACCTTGGTAATCAGGGCCATTTTTATGGATTGGTTCTGTTTGTATTCTCCATTGGGCAGGCTGAACATCACTGCATAAAAAGGTGTAAGGCTCAGTTTGGTCCTCTGACCTTAGATGAGATAAAAAAAATTTATTAAAAATTGCATTGATTTGAAGGACACATATTTCTCAGTATTTTTTTTAATTAAAGAGGAAACAATGCTGCCTGACAACAGCCTGGTTGTAGAAAGACAATCATGGACCACCCAGGCATAGCTTTTAGAAGGCCCAACTTACTTCTTAAAGGAATGCCAGAATATTATTATCTCTTGGGATTGTTGAAGAAGAAATTGGTGTCTCTGCACTAGGGGTTGTTTTTTAACTTATAACAGAAAAAAAGGAAAAGGAAAAGGA
>VZRX01015541.1:115815-164252 GCA_013398075.1 Notiomystis cincta | reverse complement strand
TTACGGGAAACATGGGCGGGGGTGAGAGTGCGTGAGGGCCCCGCACCCCGTGCGGCGCCTCGCGGGGCGAGCAGGGCGGCGGTGGGAGCGGAGGGGCCGCGTTGTGAGGGGGGCCTCGGGAAAAGGGCTGCCGGAGGAGGTTGAGGGCGCTCGGCGGGCGGGAGTTCCTCGGTGCCCGCCAGGCATCTCCTGTGGCCCTCATTTCGTGCCCTCTGCCGGCGTGGATTTGGTAGGAAGTTGTGCTCTCGTGGCCGTGCCCCTTTTGGCGCGTCAGGGGGCTGTGGAAGTGCTGGCCACTTTGTGTTCCTGGCTCGCCCTCGTGGCTCCAGCAGAGCGCCCGGGGGGCGTGAGGGGGCGCGTGGGAGACGGGCCGGGCGGGCCGGGGCGGTCCCGAAAGCGGGAATCGCAGCGGGCCGGGCGCGGGGAAGGGGAGGGTCCCTGCAGGAGTCTCGTGTCCCGATCGCGCTCTCCCAGCGGGAGAAGCAGACCGCTTCCCAGGGCTTTGCCAGCCTCCTGACCGGGGGGCTCAGGGCTGTACCTGCTGGGGCTTTGAGCAAGCCTGAACTCAAGCTGCTACTCTGTGTGGAGAGTCGTGCTCCTCTGGCTTTTCTCTTGCTCGAGTGTTGATCCCTGTACAGTTCTATCAGCTTGGTCATAGTTTAATGATAACATCCTTATTTTTTTTCCTCTGCAGCTTAGCGTTTTCTTTGTGTGAACATGAGTGCAGATGCAAAGAGAGCAAAGTTCTGGTTTTTTTTGCCTTTCCCTGCAGCAGAACTGCACCGTCGCTGCTCTGTGGAGCACTCTATTTTCTTCCTCTGCCCTGGAACCTTTCCTCCTCATTGAGGTGAAGCCATGCAGTTCAGGCAAGGAGGATTTCAAGATGTATGTCTTGAGAAGAAGCTAGAAATACTTCTAAAAGTAGATTGCTTCTGTTCTATACCCCCCCATCAACACTTAAACCTGGGGAACTGATGCACAGACAGTCTCCCTGAAGGTTTTGCTTGCTGGATGTTAACACAGAATAGTATCTTGCACCTTCAAAGTTACTAAAAATAAAATTTAAAAACCGACAAAACCCAAAATCTTTTGAGTAGGCTGAAACCTCTGGTGCAGAAGCCAGGAGGGGCTGCTAATAACGAATGTTTTAATTTCTGAAAGCAGAGTAGGTATGAAGCAAAGGTAGGAGGAGAGACATAACAGAGAACTGCAGGGAGGTCTCTGCAGAAGTGCTGCAGTGTTTGCTGCAGGTGTCAGCAGCTGGGGCTGCGGTGAGGGATGCACAATGTGCCTGGCAAAGAGGTGAAGGCTGGCTGCTGGAAATGAACAGAAGTAGTATTTTGTTAAAGTATGTATTTTGAAACAAGCTCTGGTTTTCCATGGTGATTTTGTTGGCAGCTGCCAAGGCTGGGAATGCCAAAGCCTCAGCCACAGTGCCCATCTACAGGGAAAAGCTCTCAGTCACCCAGCATTTCTTCCCTGGACAGGGCAGCTGTTCGTTCAGCTGCAGCCTTGTGTCACTGTTACACTTGCATATTCCTTCTGTATTAAAATGTTCTCTGCAGAGTTTAACTACTTTTTATTTCCTTTTTAAAGTAGTCTCTGAAGTTTGACACCACTGGGGGTTTGGGGTGTTCTTTGTTTTATAGTTCTTGATGGTTGGACAGGTTTTGTATTTCTGAATTTTGGGGACAGTTATGGTCACCCACTTCCCTTGCCAGCAGTGACCACAAGTGTTTGTTGCCAGCATGACTGTGTTCTGTGTTCAGGCCTTGGTGATCAAGAGCTGTCTTCTGGAAGCTGTGTAGCTCTCACAGGTTCCCTTGTAGGTGTTGCTCCCCCAGATAGTAAAGGCAAATGGGATACAGCCATTTTCTAGGTCTTGGAAGACTTTCCAGTGAATTTTACTGTCTTGAAGGACAAATTATCCATAGGTGTGCAATTTTTTAATGCTAACAGTCTTGATTTTCGCAGTTTCTATGTCTTTACTTTCCTCTATATGCCCATTTTTTTTTATAGAGGCTGAAAATTCTGTAGATTTTTGTGTAGGAAAGATGAGCTGGAGGAAAGAAAGGGGTTGCCCCAAGGTTTTTCTGTGCCTCAGAGTCAGGTGGGAAGTTAATTACTACGTTTTTTTGCTCGGCTACTAATTGAGTTTAAAAAAAGACAAGCTTCTTCAACCAGGGTTTAAAAATCTGCCAGGGAGCAAAATTCATAATACCAGGAATGATTTCTGCACTGAGTTAAATTGCAGCTGTTGCATTTGCGTTGTGGGGACAAAACCACACGATTTTTGAGTGAGATGTAAAGAACACAGTATTGTGAAGATCTTGACTGTTCCCCTAAGCAGTTTTCTGGGAATTTGCCATGCACTCTGCATTTTGTGAAATGTGTATAGGCTCCAAGAGTGGAAGTGTTAATCTTGTGCTGTTGAAAAGCTCTGGGGGTTCCCAGAGATAGGATTAAGCCATTGCTGCCTCTTAGGTAATTCTTGTCTTGGTTGAGGACCAAACTGTGGTGATAACTCTTCTTTAGAGGGATGTTTTCTTTCTTGTTTCGGTTAGCTCTGATTAATGAAAATAATTTGGGGGATCACTCCTTTCTCTTAGGTTTCCCAGATGTTTTATTTATCAAAAGCAGTGGCAAATTTGAGGTTGGGTCACTGTGGTTATGAGTGAGTCCTGTAGAGGAGGTGGAGTAAGCCCAGTTTTGATAACATAAAAAAGGATTTTGCTTTAATGTGCCAGGTCAGGAGGACTCAGCCATTATTGAGGAACTTCTGTAATTCAGGTGAAAGTAAAAACGTTGCACTATTGTCTGTTAGTCGGGTAAAGCTGCTGTGAGAGTGGTGAAACCGGCAATCACTGAAGTTTGTTGATTCAATCAGTGTTAACGACTGCAAAGTGGTTGGATACACTGTAAATGTTTCGGGTCTCCTGGGTTGAAGGTTGTTCAAAAGTGAACTAAATATAGTTGTGTGTTGTGATTTTTTTCCTCCAGGTTCTCAATGAGAAAAAGCTCCAAGAAGTTGACAGTCTGTGGAAAGAATTTGAAACTCCTGAAAAAGCAAACAAAATGTAAGCATCTTTCTGTGGGGGGGACAGCAGTGTGGCCTGTGGAGGGACATGGCTGCCTGTTCAGAATGAAGTATTGATTTTTGGGTTTCAGTATTGTAAAAGCTGTGACCAATGATAATGTGAAATGAGATACTCTGAGACACTTACAATGGAGTATCAAAGTAAAAGAAATACCTTACAGTGTAATTAAGCAGCAGAAGTCATTACCATGTGTCACCAAAGCAAAAAATTGAACAATATTTTAAGGTGATGTGGGTGCTTTGACAAGAACATCCAAGCTTGTAATGCTGGAAGTGTCAGTGCAATGACAGGTTTTTGTGCTCACAGGAAATGCTTTTGGGAAAAATAAAACTCAATCCAGATGAAACTATGTAAATCACTGTGAATTGAGAGCTGGTGTTGTTGCCCATCATCAGTGAGAGTTAGCACCACTGCAGAGTTGCACAGGAATTGCAGCATCCACTGATCAAGCTGGCCTTTTTAGCAAATTGCTCTAAAGCTGGGGACAGTGGTGGATTCCTTCCAAGTCTGTCAAGAGTGTTTTTATTGGAAGATTTCTAACCAGCTTTGATTATAATGGATGCATCTGAACAAGCTATGCTTTTCATATTTATCCTGCTCTGTAACAGTACTTAGAGGAGAGGCCAGAATATCCCACATCTGCCTACTTGTAGTATGGTTAATCTTGTCCTGGAAACATCATTTTGGCCACTTGTTATACAGGATGTGGCTCTTAATGGGATCTCTACTCTGATAAAAATAATTCCTGTTTTGCCTTTCTGAAAAGGCATCAGTTTAAGCCTGAAGCTTTTGTGGGGATCTGCAAATGCTTAACTCAAGCATTCAGCTTTATCTATGACCTTGTTTCCTTTGCAGATACTTGACTCACAAAGAGCACTGGTTAATCAGAACTGGATTAGACAAATGCCTGTCCCTGACAAGGAATTTACTTGATTGAGATAGCTTCTTAACTGTAACTATATATCAACACCACAGACTGTGTGAGGGGTAGAGGGAAGCTGTGCCTAAGGACCTGACACAATGTGGTTAAACAGTGTACATAAGATTTTTGGCTCTGGTCAGCACTTAAAGCATGAAAGAAATTTTGTTGTTTGTCTTAAGCTCAGCTCAGAACTTGTATTTTAACATCTAGTTACAGGGAAGGACTTGAGGATTCATGGGCAGTGAATCAGTTCAAATTTAAAGTCTTTGAAGATGCATTTGGTTGAAAAGCATGTTAAATCTGAGCCGTGCAGGCTCTGCATTCCACAGAGGCAGAACATTTCCTTTTGAAGATGAGTAGGAAGATGCTATCATCAGTCAATCAGGGTGCAGTGTTAAAATTTAAATGGATGATGTCTGTCTTTAAATATGAACTACAAAGCAAAAAGAGGAGTTAGGTTTTCTGGTGATGTTGGTCCAAGAAACACCAGATCAAAATTTCTTTTTTTTATTTTTTTTTCTCCTTTATATAACTGTTGTGGGACTCAGCTGAAAAGTCACATCAGACTCAACTGGGTAGTTTAGTGCCCTCAGTCCTTTTTGAGGGTATTGATCTCTGCTCTCTTGAAGCCTTAGGGAAAAGAGAGGAGCTGTAATAGCAGAAGCAGAAAAAAGAGAAAATGGTTCTAGCATGTGGTTTATGTACACTTGTTTACACACTTCTATTTTATTTCTGTAGAGTAAAGCTGAAACACTTTGAAAAATTTCAGGACACAACAGAAGCACTTGCTGGTAAGTGAGTTAAGACTATTTTACCAAAAAATCAAATCTCTGTCATGCAGTAGTTCACTTATTACTTACCATGTGTGTGCTCTTTTTCTTTTCTTAGCTTTTAAATGACAGGTTTTTTTAAAGTGAGCTGCTTTTGATGGTTATGAGGTCACCTATCCAGTCTATAGTGCAGTAATAATGTAATAATTGGTGCCTATTTCCCAAGCAGCTCACAAATGAGCACCATGTAAGTTGTGGCTGATACATGTAGCCTGTGTGTTGTCAATGATGGATTCTTGTTGAAGCTGAATATCACTGATTTGAGTCAACATTTCGTCACTACCACTGAGACAACATACAGGTATTGGAGAACATTCATTATTACAACCACCTGGGTTTTATGGACACCCACAAACCACTGGTTATACCTGTGGTTTTCAGCCTAAAAAAGATCTGTATTCTCCTTAAATGCAGGAGTTTAGGCAAAATGGAAATCCTTATATTCAATAATTTTTACTAATTCTACACTTAAATGCTTCATGTGTGGCCTGGTTTGAACAGAAATGGTAGGAATTCTAGGTAAGAATTCAAAAATGGTGTGACAATTACTGCTGAATGTGCTGTATGACATTAGTAGGTGAATGTTCCAGCTCACATTTGTAACTCAAGAGCAGTTCTTCATATTCTGATGCGGTAGGAATAGTTCATAAAGGAAGCAAAGAAGCAAGAATGGAGACACAACCATCAAACACGAGATGCAAGTAAAAGAGCTGAGATTGAAGCTGTTGTACATTCCTCTCCATGGCATATTTTTTGGATTATGTTGCTTTTGCACAGGTTTGGATTCAGTTCATGTATAATTAGGCTGATTTTAAAAAGTAGCAAAAAAGTCCAAAACCTACTACTTTGCTTCAAGTTGACTTACCTGTGAAATAAAGAGTTTCAGAATACTTAAGTCCCATTCATTTTGAAGGGAAGACTATGTGTGTGACTGTTTTAAGTGGGTTAGATGCTATTGGCCAGCTTTGCAGAGTGGAAAATTGTCTGCATTGCAGAAGGGTTCAGTGGAAACTCAGCACAGCACTTTGATTTTACTCTTACATGTCATTAGGTTCTGGAAACCAAAAATCACTGCCTGCTGCTCTGTTACTGTGATAAAGATGTATCAATCACAGCAGTTCAGTGGAGCAGAGAGCTGACCCTCAAAGAGAGTTGTATAAGTGCCTGCTTAAAATACATTGTGTGGGATTGTAAAGCTTTTACAGATCTATTAATATTTGAGAATGAAGAACATCCTTTCTGCATGCTGTATTAAAAGGCTCTGTCTGACTGTCCAGTTTGGCATCGTTCCTGGGGCTTTAGATAGTACATTATCATCACCAGGGAATGCAAATAAGCCATCATGGTTGCTGCCTAAGGGACCTGGCAAATGGTTGGTTAATTGAATGATACATAAAATATTCCCATATAACCTTGCCTTTGGAAATGTTAAACATGCATCTAAAGCATATGGCATACTGTTGGTAGAGATCCTTAAAACAAAATTGGCAAAAATAGAACTGAAAACATATGGAGAAAGGAGAGGCAACTGGGAGAAGGGGTTTTGATTTAGGCCTTCAGAGGAGGAAGTATATAATTTTCTTCTATTTTGAATTTAGCTATTGCATGGTGAAGTGGTATTGCAGATCAGATTAGAGGTACTGTGGGCAGTTATAATAAATACATGAAGGTAGGAGTAATATTTTTACAGGTGTTAGGAGGGGAAAGAAACTGCATCTTTGGTCTTTTTGTTTTATACAGCATCCACAGCTCTTGTAGAAGGCAAACTCAGCAAGAACTTGAAGAAGATTCTCAAGAAGATAGTGGCAAGAGATGCCCATGAGCAGTTGGCTGTGGCAGATGCCAAACTTGGAGGTGTCATAAAGGTGATAACTGACTTTGCTGTCCTTCCTTTTGTCTCTTGCTACTGAAATGCTGTAGTCATATTCCAGAGATTTTGCAGTTATTGGCAATGGATTACACTGCCAGTGCTGTGTTTGCAGCATAAAGGATAGTTAATCCTAGTATGTGTACACTGAAGGTGTTGTCTTGAGTGCACAGGTAAGAATACTCTGAGGTGTTCAGGTTTGATAGATTTCTCTCTTAAATATTGGTTAGAAACCCAGCAAGTTAAAAAGTTAGTTTTTCTAATGATCCAATCCAAAAAAAGAGTGGAGGGAGGAACCAACCGAAAAACCCGAGCCAGGCAGACACATATTCCTCAGTCAGAGATGCTGCAGTAGTAGGGTGATGATTTATTGATGATCTTGTTGAGAGTGGGCACTGTTGTGCCTTCCTCAGTGTGGAGGCAGCTGTGCACACCCCTTGGTCCTTGCCTGCCACAGGAAGGAGGAGGTTTGGTGGAGGTGGACTCCCTTTTCCAGTGTCTCCTAGGTGTCAAATAAGAGTTTCCCATCTTATGTTCCACTGAACTTTATTCTGACAACCTCCTCATGCTGTCTTAGGAGACTATGTAGGCTGCAAAATGAGGATTTAATGTTAGAGTGAATAATAGCAAGGACTTTGAACTAATTATTCAGTCTTGTTCTCTGAAAAAGACACAAAGCCCCCGACCCTTTACCTCTGAATTTTCTTTCTGTGGCCAAACTGTTTCTAGTAAACTTCAAAATCTTGAATCTTAAGCTGAATGTTCTACATAGCAGATAGCATCAAAAATGGATGAAGCTTGTGTGATCACAGGATTTCATTGGGAAAACCAGTTATAATGATGTAAGGCTGCTGGAAGAAGGACTTCAGAGGAATGTTGTGTTGTGCCTGACTTCGGACCATTGATTTCCACCCTGCAGGAGAAGCTGAATTTGAGTTGTATACACAGCCCAATGGTTACAGAGCTGATGAGAGGAATTCGCTCGCAGATTGAAGGGCTCATAACAGGCCTCCCTTCTCGAGAGATGGCAGCTATGTGCCTGGGTCTGGCACACAGGTGAGTCCCTACTGCTCTGTTTTGTCCCATGTCTGCCCCACTCCTGTGTCCCTTGCTGTGCTGTGCTGCTTCAAGTATGTAGCATGGTCTCCTACTCTGTAAGTCAAGATACTTTTGTATCTGAAATCTTGTTTTACAAAGGAAGGGCTTTCCAGTTTGCATCCAGCCTTTAGGGAAAGGCTTCATCTTGACCCAAAGTTGAAACTGGTAGCTTTTCTTTTCGTGTTGTATGCTTCAGTATTTCATCTGGAATGTCTCTGGAGCAGTCAAATGAGTCATTTAAAGCTCCATTGCCACTAAGAGCCAAGGTGGAGACCATGATTTGCTGATTTGCACCAGAATAAATACCCATATACTAGATAATGCAAATATTAAAGGCAGGGCTGTTCTTCCCACCTTGTTCTCCCTGCCTTTTAGATTTAGTGGAGTAGTATAGTTAAACACAAAGTTGTTGGATCACCATGGGATCAAACATCCGTTAGAGAGTAACTTTTTAATCCATATTCTGACATGAGCTTGTCCTGCCACAAGCCACTGGCAAGTTAGAGAGATGCTTTGCTGTAGGTAATTCCTTAAAAATGTGTTCACTTAGAAAATGGGCATTAATATTGAAAAAGGACTTTTAAGGTGCAAATCCTCATTGATACCAAGTGTCTTTCACTGTAGCATACAGAGAAGTTGTTAGCATAACATTAAAGCCAGATGGTAATGGAATCTGTTCCAGGAAGTTTCTTTTGTTGCTTCACATTAGCATTGCTGGAATTTGCTGCTGGAGAGATGCAGTTTTGTGGATTGCCTCTGATGCTGCCTGACTGGAAGTGCTGTTGACAAATACTTTTTGTGGGGAACCATGCAGAAAAACCAAGAGCCAGTTCCTTGCCACAGCACTCGTGTTCAGTCTGCTGCAGGTGGTACAAATAGCCTTAAACTTTCCCTTTCACCCTGGTCACAGGGATTGGAAGGGACACATGTCAGGGCTGTTGTGAAGCTTGTGTCAGTGTGGCTTCTGGCCACAGCTGACAGCAGTCAGTAGCCCAGAACTGAACTTGGTTTGAATGAACCTGTGAGCAACTGTATTCATGTTAAAAAGGAACAGGTAGGGCATATTCTGCAACAGGATGTCAGGATGCTGATGAAACTGTATTTCTGTCTCCTCAGCCTTTCCCGATACAAGTTGAAATTCAGCCCAGACAAAGTAGATACCATGATTATCCAGGCAATTTGTAAGTATATTTAGAGCTTAAATTATTAATGGATTTGGCTTAGCATAGCTGACTTCTTTACATTGGCTAAAGAAAAGTATTGCTGTCAATTTCCTCCTAGGATGTTTTAGTAAATTTCATGCTGATGTTCAGATCTGCATAAAGTGTTCTCTCAATAGGGTTTTCCACAAGCAGGAATATTTTTAGGGTGATAGAGTAAACTGGTGTGCACTTCTTAGCATAGAAATCAGCTGAACTACAGGCAGTGTTAGTTCAGTCCTCCAAGGGCTCTCCTTCTCACTATGCCTCCCTTCTGAGTGGTGCTGGGAGAATGGGCCCCAGAGGACAGCATTTTCTCACCCATCATTTAGGAGGTGTCTTGCTTAGAGGACAATGTAGAAATAGACTCTTGGGTTAGGCACTGCAGTGTGTAATGCTGCATTTTGTCTCCTTGCTTTCTAAATGGAAACCAGACTGAAATTGTTAAAGCAGCCAGGAAAGTCCATTCCTCATTTTTCCTTGAAGACACACATATCATAATCTGCACGCTTACTGTGAAGTGGTGGTGAGGAATCTTGTTTGGAATATTAATTCCCAGACTGTTGCCAATGATGAAACATAGTTAAACTGAAATTAATGATGTAATTCAGTTCCTTCGTCACTACCACTGAGACAACAGATGGGAATGTTGGTATTGCATTAGCAGGAAATATTTTAGCCTCAGAGCTCTCTAGCAATATATGCTGTACATGCTCTACTCTAATAAATTATATATTTGGTTATTTGTTGTATCTGGTAAATGGTGAGCCCATTGGCTTTGCATTTGCTATATTCATATTATGACAGCAACTAAAAGGCTTGATCTTTTAAACCAATTAATGCAATACAAGATCAGTTTCTTACCATTAAAACATTGTTTCCTCAAAGTTAATTGGATGGCTACATTTTACATCAACCTTGTGTGTAGCACTGGGGCTGACTGAGAGGAATGGTAACTGGGTGCTGCTCCCCTTCTAGGGGAAGGTGCTTTGCAGCTGTTATGGGGTTTGTCCAAGACAGTCTCAGTGATAAAACTTTTAAGCCACACTCATGGGAATTCTAACATTTCTGTAGTATCCTTTCTGGAAGTGTGCGGTTCTCTGAAAAGTAGGGACTTGTAGTGTGCTGCAGTTTGGTTTATTCCAGCATTTATAGAGTGAAATACTTCAGTTAATCTTCCTTTACACTATTTCAATTGGTTGGTTCGAGAGCACCACATTTTTAGGTTACCCTTGTAGAAAAAGAGCTCCATTCTTCTTTCCTCTAGCGCTTCTCGACGACCTGGACAAAGAACTGAATAACTACATCATGCGCTGCCGGGAGTGGTACGGCTGGCACTTCCCAGAACTGGGCAAAATCATCACAGACAACCTCACGTACTGCAAATGCGTGCGCAAAGTTGGTGAGTGCTGAGCGCGCACGGGCCTGGGGCGCGGCGGCGAGCACGGCCTCAGAGGCATCGGTGTGAGACCTGCTCACTGCTCCTCCAGCCGCTCGGCACCCTGAGCAGTGCTGCCCTCAGCTTCAGCAGCAGGGCGGGTAGGGCCAGCAGGAAAGAGGGTATGTCTGCATCTGCGTGTGGATACAATTTGCCCTTTGGAAGCTTAACTGGAAGCTAATTCCGTATCACCAACCAGTCCATGAAGGACCAGCAGCTCATCTTAGAATCCCAATTACTTAGCAGACCAGTTTGGAAATAGCTCCTAAAAAACTGATGTAAAGAGAAGTAGTACCTGTCTCTGGATGTTCTTGGAGACAGCAGCTGCTAGAATTACTCACAAGAGCAGAAAGAATGACTGCTATGTTTTGGACACTTGCCTCGCCTCTTGGGCTTGTGTGCTTTGTATTGATGATTTGGGGTTTTTTTTGCTTGGTTGGTTTTTTGTAATAATGAAGTTTGCAGTCCAGAAAGAGACTTGTGGTTTTAAGGGAGCTTTTTTTTCCCCAGTTGTAGAAACAATTAAATAGATTTGGTTAGTGGTAAGTGACTGCTTCCTGGAATGCTTTTCTTGTAATATTGTCACTGAAAATTTTGCAGCAACCAGCTACTGAAAAGGTGAAGTATGCAGTTTTTACAGAATATGTGCTTTCTGTTTTTTTTTTTTTTTTTTTTTTTTTTTTCTAGTTTCAAATTCAATATTTCCAGCCATCCAGCTTCTATTAGCATGAAGTCTGACTTATATTTTAGGAATTTGGAATAGTGTAATGGCAGACTTGACTGACTGTTTTTATTTTGGTCTTTTATCTTCATCTGTTTCTGTGCTTTTTTTACTAGTTCATCTTGCCCCCAGCACAAACATCCTTTCATCTGTCCCTCACAGGAGACAGGAGCAATTTTGCTTCCTCTGATGTTTCTGACATCCTACCAGAGGAGATCGAGGAGGATGTGAAGGCTGCTGCTGAGATTTCCATGGGGACAGAAGTATCAGAAGAAGACATAAACAACATAATCCATCTCTGTGATCAGGTATGTACACATGGATGGATAGCAGCAGGACTGTACTTTAGCTGTTTCAGAGACACTTCTAGCAAGGAGAGCTTTTCCCAGGGCAGTGCTAACACTTGTGATGGCAGTGATGATTCCTGTATTGTTGCTTTCCTGATGTTCAGACATGAGGGTGCACAGTCACTACCTCATCTGAGCCATCTCAGGCTGTTGATGTCTGCACAAGGCCTTCTGAAAGGCAGTCTTACTTTTGGGGAGGAATTTTGTTAGCATCGTGCTTTTAAGTATTTGAGGTAATGGCATTGTATAGCCTCTTTTTAATCTGTCACTGTGGAAGCTAGGTGATAAACCCTGGGTTAAAAATGGAGCACTGAAGCCCCAGAAGAATTAGGAGTCCTACCCTGCCCTTGTCTGGGCTGTGTGTGAACAAACACCCTCTGACTTCAGTCGTGCCAGTTGGATCCCTTTGTGACTTTACCAGGGAGTGGCAGGGTTAGGAGTTCCTGTTCTTGGTCTAGACCAGGCTGCTTTTTAATGTGCATTCTAATTGTGTATATTTGTATGGAACAAGTAAAGAGCATGTATCCCATTTCAAGAGAATAGTGGCAAAGATTTACGTAAAAACTGAATGTTCTAGGGTTTTGTCCTAAAGAAAATGTCCTTACTAAGTATTTTTGTTCCGTTTCACTGACTTTGGCATGTTGTCAGCTCCTTTATCAGGAGCTTTGCTGACAAAATAAGTTGCATAAGGGAATAAGCAGAACAGATCCAATATACTTTGTGGATGGAGCTGTGCTCTGGGAATATGCCCTATATAAAGCTTTCTGTAACTCTGGCTCTTGCCTGTTTGCATTTTGCAATTTGTTAGTCTCCTACACTGGAATTCTCAGCACTTCCTCGTGTCAGTATATTTATCTCTTACTATTTTTTGGTCAAGCTGATACTGACTCCTGTAACCAAACTCTGTCTGTGCCAGGTGATTGAAATCTCTGAGTATCGGACGCAGCTCTATGACTACCTGAAAAACAGAATGATGGCCATTGCTCCTAATCTCACTGTCATGGTGGGAGAACTGGTGGGAGCAAGGCTCATCGCTCATGCAGGTGGGTTACAGTGATCAATAAATAATAGAGTGTAAACAAATCTTAGGTGACCTCATCAGAGGTTTTCTCTGAGGAGCTGGTCAGCTAAAAGCATTATGTGAGGGCTGCAGAACACATCGTGGTAAATGGGGCAAAGGCAGCACTTCAGGAATCTTGAGAATACCAGCATGAGCTTGGTAGTAGTCTGTGATGATGAAGCTCTCAGTTGGCCTGAATTCTTTTTGGAATATGAGGGCAACTTAAGTCACTACCTCTTCTGAGACACTTACTGAGCCTCCTGCTGAAGTTCATTCACTTCTGAGGTAAAAAACCAACATTGGGCATTTACAGTCAGACTGGCTCAAGGTAGCAGCCTTATTTCAGTTATCTGTGATGAAATGTTCTTGCTGTCAGACTGTCAGGAGCAGGCCTTATTCCAGTGGAACATGTTTTATTGAGTCAGCCTTTTTTCCTGATGCTCAAATCAAACCAAGACAGTTGAGGCATGAAAGACTCAAATGGTTTACCTGTCCTTCAGGAAACAAATGGGAAACAGCTTTCATGGAAATTGATGGCTCTGAGCTTCTGATACTATTCAAAAGAAGGAATCTAGTCTAGCTGCTCCTCTGACAAATTGCTCTTGCTGTGTCACCTCTTTCTAGGTTCCCTCCTGAATCTGGCAAAACATCCAGCTTCAACAGTTCAGTTACTGGGTGCTGAGAAGGCACTCTTCAGAGCACTGAAGACTAAAAGGGACACACCTAAGTTTGGCCTTATCTATCATGCTTCCCTGGTGGGACAAAGCAATACCAAAAATAAAGGAAAGGTAGGTTGCATAATTATTTACTAGCTTGGCTTTTTCCAGAGCATAAATATCTTGAGCTTCATCATGGCTTGAGCTTCACAGTGAGGCTCTTTGCAAGACTTGCTTTACTGTATTGCCTTGTATTGCCATGGAAAATACCATTGTCCCACATATCTTCAAAAATCATTTGTTCCTGTTCAAAAAAAGGGAATAGGATTCTCCATTTGACGTATCTGAGCAATAACAGGTGTATTCCTGCTGAGTTAGGATATAACACTGGCTTTCTCAGGGGGTATGCTACTACTTTCTTCTATGTGATAGTAAACAAAGGTGCTTTAGTCTTGCTTGAAAATTGGGCTCTTTTTGTGCTAAAGTAACTTACAGCTTGATCTTAAAGCTTTGTCTTTCATAATGCAGGTGGATGAATGTGTTTGAATTGTGGAGAAAGCTGGAAATTACACCTCAAACTAACCTGATCTAAAGGCTGGGGTAGAATAGGATATGTATAATTGACTTGCTGTCTCAGACATTTCCCTCTATTGATCAAGGAAATAAGATGTTACATTAACAGTACATTAACAGTATTTCAGTGTTGAAAGAATAAGACACGAATTATTTTTTGGACTAAACACTGCTAGTAAATGGTTGCTTTGTTCTTTTGTATGTGGGTATGGTTTCCAGATTAGAGTGAATCATTGCCTTATGTTAAGTCTTAGCATTTAATATTATTTTTGGCTTTTCCAGATTTCTCGCATGCTGGCAGCAAAGACTGCCTTGACTATTCGTTACGATGCCCTTGGAGAGAACACCAGCGCTGAAATGGGAGCTGAGAACAGACTAAAAGTGGAGACGAGACTGAGGCTTTTGGAAGAGAGAGGGGTAAGTCTTGCAGGGAGCTGCATGAACAGCAATGACATTCTCGTTCAGGGTATGATTTTGTGACATGCTGCTTTTTGACTCCTCTCACTTAGTAATGTGTCACTCTTACCCTGTAGTTTCTCCCAGCTTTGGCTGGAGTGGCCAGGCATGTAAGTTGGTTGCAGGCATTTTTGTGTCAGCTCTTGTCTACAGGACTGTCTTCATTTGCATTATACTGAAAAATCTTGGTAGTGAACAAGGTGAATAAGATCATAACCTTTACATTCCCTACATCTCTATGAATTGCAGAGACAGACTTACTACTTCATAGTTTCTTTCTCTTTACCTTACAAGGAATATTTGTGTTTTCTCTCCACCTCATGTTTTCCACCCTGGTTCCCCAGAATCTGGACAGAATCTGGTGGTGCTTAGTCTTAGGGAGCTTTCTCTGTAGCTAAAGCAAGATGTTATTCTGCAAATTGCTGCATTGCCCTCCCACCACCTGATCCATATCCCAGGTCTACACACCTGCTGTTCCATGTTGCCTTTAGCACAGTGTGCTGGGAGAACATAGGGGCCCTTTCCTCTTTTAGGTGGCCTGCCTACTGCATGTGATGAGAATTAGGTTCAGCCTTCCAAGCTAGAGCTGATGCCTGTACTCTAGTACTGGCATCACTAGAACAGAAGAGAAAAATCCAGAACAACCTGCCCACTCTCTTCATGGGAGGTGAAACTTCCCATTGGAACAAAGGCAAGGAGACATGTTAACACCAAAAGACAAACCAATCACTTGACAAGTACACATTTAATTTAGTTTGGGGCCTGTGTTGTGGTTTTAAGGTTGGCTTTATGCCAGCTATGGGGTGCTACCTGCTCTGACGTGCAGTTATTCTTGCTAAAGAAAAAAGTGCACAAATTTGAGCTGCTTTTGGGAATCTGGAGGTACCATGTTATGTCATGTGTCTGTGGTATACTTGACCCACTAGTAGATGCCCTTCACTTGAATTGGGCTCTTCAAGAGCAGCATTAGGAAGGCCATTCTCACCTCAGTTACACTCCTTGTCACTACTTTACACTCAGGTTGCAAGTACACAAGAGCCTGACCCATAAGATATGTCTGTCTTGCCATTTTTAATTCCTTTCAAGGGCTGTAGAACTTGTGCATTCTTTCTATTATGAGTAATTTGTTTTTCGTATCTAAATTTTTCTTGTAGATAAGAAGAATAAGTGGCACTGGAAAAGCCTTGGCCAAGACAGACAAGTATCAAAACAAGAGGTGAATTTCCTTTCAGCTTGACTGAGTAAAAATAACTCTCCATGGTTTTATTTCTGAAAAGCTTTTTGGTTGTGGGCTGAGTTGACTTAAGATCGGGAAAACAATTTCTGTGCTTTTTAAACATTGATAATAAGTTCTGTTGTTAATAAGAATTTCCTTTTCCCCAGATTTTCTAATAGTAAATTACTGACATCATCAGATAGCAAGTACTTTAGGTGCTACCAGCAGCACTCAAAAAAGCTGGGTGTTAATATATAGCAGCTTTATTTATTATAATTCTGAATGAAATAAATTGGAGAAAATCAGAGTTTGAATTAATTTCTTTGACATGAAAGCTGTCCTAGAGACCTGCTTAGCCATCTTATTCTTAAGAAAAGGAAAATACCAGGCACCATTTGTTTTGAGCAAAGTTTCATCTTCTTGTTTAAGTCTTGTATGTAATAAGTAACACATCTTAAGCAATAGATAAGGTCTGTATGTACTCTGGACACTGTTAGAACAGTTTCTGGTGTTCAAAATGACACTGTAAATTGCAACTGGGACAGCTGAACATCTGAGGATTTGAACAGGGTATTATTAGTCTGCACTGTGACATCTGGGTTTATTGCTTAATTTGGTTGCAGGAATTCTTGCTTAGCTTGGCCTGCTTATTTTGCTGAGCCTTTGGTGTAGAGAGGGCAAGAGCTCAGCAAAACCAGGGCTCAGTGCTCATTCTGTGAGGAAAAAATAGCACTGTTGCACCCATCTGCAGCACCCAGACATCTTTCTGGAGTCTAGCTGTAACTTATTTCCATATGCCAGGCATTTCCAAGTGTAGTGATGGCTGTGATTTCTGGAGCAGCTTTTGCAGACAGTGTCAGTCAGTAAATGAAGCATCAGGGCGTGTCAGGAGGCAGGAGCTGAGGGAGGAGGGTGTTAAAGAGACAGCATAGATGCTGGGGTTTGACCTCTTGAAATGAGGTATCATGAGCTCCTGCCAGGACATGTTTCTGCTGTTAGACATGCTTTGCAAACATGTCTAGGCTTGGAGGAATCTGAAGATAGTTCCTGGCTGTGTGGCATAGTCTGGCTGCCTAAAAGGGAAACTAACTCAGTACTTGTCAAATTGTCCTTGTAGTACAAAAATGGCAGTAATGCTGTATGGGGCATGTTAGAAGGGCTAAAATAGTGTTTTAAGGGGATTGGCAAGAATCTTAGTCTTGTCTGGAACTATGGGTTTTGTATGAATTAGCTAAATCAAATTAATCTATCAGAAGTTAAATGCAAGGTAGCTTTTAGAGATGTGGTCCAAGTGAAACATTTCTGTATGCTTTCCAAAAAAGATGCAAGAGATGCTATTTTTGTCTTATTTATGGTTTTGTGGTTTTAGTTTTGTTTTTTTTGTTTTTAATTAGCAGTATTGCAACAATGACAAGGAAGCCAGTGAGCTCTCATCTAAGTTAAACTAAAGCAGAGTCCACTGTCTGCAAAAGGCTGCATAATCAATTTCTGCAAACCAATATGCAGTGTTAATACTCATAAGAATAATTTCCCATGCTTAGAGGATGAATTGATGGTACTGTCTGCTTACCATGTGCTTCTCAGCCCAGTCACTCAGCTTCAGTTGCTTTTATAACCTGTGCAAGGTAGCTACTTCAGATTCCTATTTTAGAAAAGTTCAGATGTTCCTGGGGAAGAACTATTTTAGACTTGGTGTTTTAAAACTCCTTTTTTCTTCAGTAGGGATTCTGTTCTGAGTAAGAAAACAACTGCTTCATCGCTATTTGATGATTCAGTTGCCCCTTACAAGTGCCAATTAAAAAGCACTGGATTTCAGGGTGGCTGGTTCTCTTAAGCCTGTAGAGAAATTTGAGACTACTCAAAAGAGCATACAGCAACTGAGAAGAGGCAGTTTCAGACTCAGATTTGCTATTTGAATGTCCCACAAAGTCAGTGATACAAGTGGTACAGCAATGAGCCATAACATTACCCTGCCTTGTGAGTTTGTCCTCTCAGTGTAATGGTGGAAAGTGTAGAAAAAGCAGAAGTAAAGCTACTTTTAATGGGGATGTTTGTGTGTGTGTAGGGGGTGTATTATTATCCCTAAGGTACAATTATAGGGTGATATACCAAATACAATACAATAATACACCAAATGGTGGGGAGCTATGTGCTTGTGACCATATGGATATGCTGGATAGGCTTTGAGTGTCAGAGAAATCAATTCAGTGGGTAATTAAAGTGCTCTGTAGAGCCTTGAACAGGTATAAACCAGGATCAAACTCTTGGTTAACTGGATTTTCTTGTCAGATCAGACAGTTATACTTTGTGGGGTCTCTCTTCCATAGTCATGATTACTGACAAACATGCTGTGTTTTGGAGGGAGGGCCTCACTACCTGTAGGTGATGTACCTTTGTTAGCTGAGCAAAATTGATCTTCAAGTATTCTTGGTAGGTTGTGTTGGAAAGTTTATGTTCAGCTGCAGGATCTTACCTGAAGGTTTGCTCTTCTTAATACATAAACTGACTCTTTTCTTCCTTACAGCGAAATAAAAGTATTTGATCCCTCTGGGGACTCCACACTTCCTGTTGTTTCCAAGAAGCGCAAAATTCAGGAGGTGGACGAACAAGACACAGAGGTTGCAGTGAAAGCAAAGAAGTTCAAAGCAGAGATGAAAGGTTGGTTGCTGTACCTGTGCTGCTGGCAGATCACTGTTTGCATCATGCAGTGAGGCTTGGCATTTACAGCCAGCCACAGTACCTGAGTGTGACAGTGTATTTAAAAAAGATAATGATCCTGAATAGACTGACACCAGACTGCAGTCGATTTTACAAACAGTTGTAAACATGTAAGAACATTTAAAAACAAAACTCTACTCATATTCTTGCAGAATTTCTTGCTCAGCAGGTTTGTATTTAGTATCCTGAAGACAGAAAAGCTGCTCTCTGTAAAACCAGAACTTGCCCTATTTTCTTTCAAGAATACTACTTTATTCTGTCTAGAAATGTTTTCTGGCATGTTTCAACATATTAAAAGGTCAGAATTTGACATGAAATGACACTTGGAAATTTCTGTCTGAACAATTGTTATTCTCTGGGGAGCTAAAACTGAACTATGGCCACAGTTGTTCTTTCCTTCTCTGATAAGTTACTGTGTGAAGAAAGGTTTTGAACTGTGACTGCAAAATAATCTAGTTTAACATTATGGTTCATTTTAAGAAATACTCTCTTCTCACCAGTGTGTTACTTGGGAGGGGGAAAAAGATGACTTAAAGTCAGTTTTGTGTGATCCAGAACCAAATATAAGCATGACCTACTCACAAGTTTTGCCAACTACCTGTGCCTGCAACAGGTGAGGGCTGTCAGAATCTTCCCTTTCTGCCTTCTCTGCTGCTCTGTTCTAGGGGATCAGAGTGTAGATATGCTGGTTCAGCACGTATTCATGCTCAGGTGATGGGAGGTGTGATCATTCCAGACACCACTTAGTTCACAGTGTCTGTGTACATGGAGGGAGCAACTTGCAGGAACCTAAACTTAGCTGAGAATTCAAGTTACGCTGGAGAGAGGGAGAATCCTTTGTGCTGTAAAGCTGTGGTCTGTGCCCCAGCTTGTTCTCTTACACTTATCATAATGAGAAAAGGACATGAGTACTTTGGAGGCTTGAACTTTGCCCGTTAGCTTTTGGAGAATGTGGGTGTTCTCAAAGCTACTGCTTTTGATTATCTTTTGAGCTAACTTCCTTTGCTATAGCCAGAATTGCTCCCTTGGGCTGCCCTTGCATTATCAAAGCAAGTGTTGACATCTCTCAGGCCAGAGCTCGTTGCAGGTGAAATATTGCATTGACTTCCAGCCTGCTCTTTTGTAGTTTGAGGAGGATATTTCTGTTCAGTTATATTATTCAATGGTTCATGCTTTTGTATACAATCCTGCCTGCGTTTGCTTCATTTGTTTTATTGAGCAGATCTTCCCAGATTTGGAGATTGGGTGGAGCTTAGTGCTTGAGCAGGAGGTAGTGTCCAGGATACTTGTGGACTAATGAAATCTGTGCTATTTTGGCTGGTTGTTTTTCAAATTTGCCCAAACCTGAAGTACAGGCTTCAGATGTGTTGCTTTTCTTCCTGAAAAGATGGGTCATTTTTCAAATGTATGGTTAATAGCTCCTGCTTTTTCCCAGTTCTTTGTATCCACTGGGTCATCTTACTTGACTACCTGGGCATTGCTGCTAACTGTCAGTTGCTGCAGACTATAGAATAAATGTTTTCAGAGAGTTTATTTATTTTATGTCACCTGTATGCAGAACTAATCCCTTCAGCCGGTCCCCTCATACCCTTTAAAACAGCACTGCCTCATGTTTGCAAATTGTATTTGAGCATCCAGCATGGGTACATGGATTTCCCTGGCAGCTGCTGCAGACCACAGCCTTGCTATTTCCCAGCAGTATTTCCATGATTGCAGTGTTCTGGGGGGGCTTGGTGGTCCTAGAAGGTTGAGTAGTTCAGCAAGTCCCATAATACACAGGAGAGTGTAGAGGAGGTCCCAGCATTAAGATTTATGTTGCATGTCCACTTGAATATGCATGTGAGCCTTTAATGTCTGCTGTTCTTGGCTCTATTGTTTTTTGTTGCAGTGCTCTATTCAGCTTTTGCCTGGTCAGAGATAACATACCCAGACAGTGTTTTGTGAAAGAAGTCTCTGCCCCTTCCTTCCCTATGCTGTTTGTGCAGCTGTGTGATAAATGGGGGTGGTGGAGAAGCAGTCCCAGAAAAAAAGACATTCTTCAGCCAGAAATTTTTATTTGGTTTGTATTACAAGCAGAAGGTAAAGGACAGGAAGGAACTGGGAAGCTGCCACTGAAAAGTGTTGGCCAAACCATTGCTTTTAATATCTGTTGTAAAGGGGGACAGTCTTTTGCAGTATGCTAGCCCGAAGTGTAAATGCTACTGCAAGATGAGATGTGTGGTGTTTTCTCTCTCCCTGTTTGGGGGGGTGCATGAATGGAGTACTTTGAGTGGGAACTGGCAGGGGATTGGGGGTTGAGGTATGACTTCAAGCCACATTCATCTTTTATACCTGTCAAGAAACCAAGTGAAAGGATTAGTGCCTGGAACAAGTTATAATTCACTTCAGGAGCTGTCTGTTAAAACCTGTTTTCATATTGGTGAAGGGAAATAGGGCAGGTGTTTTTGTGACTGTGGTCTCTGAAGCTGGATGTGGCCAGACAGAATGCATACCACCAGCAGGGCTAGGCAGTGCCCCCAGGGAAGCCTTCAGCTTGCATTTAGCATCAGGGTATAGTAGCTGTTAGTGACTTGGGAAGGTATCTCTTGAAAAGAGAAGTACCTTAAATTAATGGAGTGAACCCTGCAAGATCCAATAGCAACAGCTTGGCAGGGCGTCTTTACTGCTGGGTAGTGTTCCTTCATTCTGTACATGGGGAGCGTCATCTGGAGGGGGGAGGGTACATCAGGCTTGTGCCTAAAAGCTTAGACAAAAGTGGTGGAAAATGGGTGAGCGGAAGTACCGCTGGTGGTGTCCAGCACTCACAGGGCCATCAGTCAAACTGCTCTTCAGGATGCTGCTTTCTGTGCCTCTCTGCCTGAGTCAGAGCTGTTGGTTTCCTTGTCACCTGCTGTGTCTCTCAAAGAAACCCCCACTGGCCTTGATTGACTTAGAAGTACTGCACCTAGAGGGAAAAGGCCAGCACCCCTCATTCTGGCTAGGTACAAATATGTGAAGTCTTGTGATGAGCTTTGCTGGAAGGCAGCAGCTGAAATCTTCAGGGAGGGCTGTGCTGCTTGCTGTGAGAAGTGACAGTGCCTGTGAGTGCACGGTGCATCATCTGCACTGTAAATTGTGACAGGTTCCACTGCCTGGTGTGTCAGACTTGATGACATGTAGGGTAATAACAAGAAATTATTTTTTCAAGGTTATCACCCAACATTTTTCTTGGAAATGCACATCTTACCAATCCAGCTGAGTAAAAACATGGTGCATAGCAAAATACCATCTGTATGCTCCTGTTATACTGTGTGGCTTTGATGTAGTTTATGCTTATTTTTCAGGTACTTTTTATTTCCCCATGTCATACATAGGGAGGTGAGGACACCTATTTTTATACCTGTTTTTGAATGCCTTATGCTCACATACTGTTCTCTGTGAATTTTGCATATGGCAGAATCCACTTAGTTATATTTACCAGGTTTTTTTATCTTGAATCTTTTGCTCTTTTGCTTCTGGTATGTTTTTTAATGTCAGAAAATTGCATGTGTTAACTGACTGTATTCTTGTGTAGACATATCTAGAAATTTTTTACCCTGAAGCTAATGTTAGAAGTAGGGTTTGAAGTGTATTTTTGACTCATATAATCCTTTTGGCTTGGGGAACTAAACTTATGACAAAGTACAATCAAGATTTTAGCAGGTTATGTGGTTTGGGTCTTTTTTTGTAATTGAATTTGTTCTTTTTGTAAGTGGTGAGTGAGTGTTCTTGAAAATGAAATTGAGTCTTTCCTGGGGAACATATGATGAGAAAATGACATCTTGAGTCATCTCTAGTAGCAGCTGTACATACCACAAACACCAGTAGTTTCAGCATCAATTTTGTAGCTACTGAAGGACAGTGGTTGCTACATCATGAACTTAGTCAGGAGTACTGTGTGAAACTTGGTATCCAGCACTGACTCAGCTGTGCAAATAAATTTAACTTGGGTATGCTCCAGTAACAGCCTGGCTGCTGCATAGGCTGTCAGTTTGGTAATGATTTCTACTTGGTTTCTTTACCTAGAGATTCCTAAGACTGGCATGTATTCTAGGAAGTGAGTGGTAAATCACAGTTCCATTACCACCGTGATTAGATAGGGCAGCTGTTGATGAATAGTTCTGAAAAGTAACTGTAAGGTCATTAGTAAATCTTTCCCTGGGTTGACATTCCTCTTAGCCTATATAAATAATATTTTAAATAATTCCTGACATACAGGACAGGAGAGCATTTGTGCTTTACATGCTTCAAGTTGCACTGAGATCTTTGTGTTGGCCAATCTAAACAGTAAAGAAAACTTGTCTGCTTCATAACAAATTTCCAATGTCAAGATAGAGAAATCACTTGTGAACAAGCTACTGCTGGCTAAATGCATTTCTAAGGTGGTCTTTAGAGTCCTTTTGCTGCTCCTGCGTTGTTGGTAAAAATATTTGCCAAACTGCAGATGGTCTCTTTTCCAGTGGAGTACTTGAAGGTAATTTGGCAAAGAAATGAAAACATGCAAGCTTGTTTTAAACTCTGGGGGCAGCATACAGGAATAGGGTGATGTGAATTCACCAAGAGATGTGAATAGTGCTGTCTTGAACAGTCACTTGTGTCTTAAGTAGTTGTATATTTTGATTACAGCAGGGAGTAGTCATACAGGTAAGGGCAAGGCAGAGGGTAAATAGGAGTCATTGCATCCTCTGCCATCTCACAGCTTTTCTTTTTGCACTCCTAGTAACTGACAACTTGCCTTTCATTTTTGTCCTTTCTGTGGTACAGAAGGGACAGCTGTAGCAGATGGTGAACCTGTCAAAAAGAAGAAAAAGAAAAAGGATAAGGAAAAGCAAGCTGAAGAAGAGGAGGTACTGAGTGAGGAACTCCCCACCAGCCCCATAACTGAGGTGAGGCAGAATTGCACAGCTACCTGATCCTTTTTGGGAATGTGTTCTCTCCAAAACATGGAGTATGTATAATCCATGGCATGCAAATAGTTTTGCTCTAGTAACTTTATCTCGTGATATCCATCACTGTAATGTCCAAGAAGATTTGCATTACAAAATGAGATCTGGGAAGTTTGACTGCACTGCCTCCATTCCTCTCCTGTCCTCTGCCCACCCCCAGCTCTAGTCTTCTCCCTCTTTGCATTTTTTCTAGTGGAAAGAGTGTCCCTTGGTGCCAGTCCACAGGCATCTGTCTCGAATTTGGGACTTGTAGGGAGCAGAGGCTGTACCTGCTGATTTGATACCTTGTAGCAACAGTAGAGCAGATGGGACCAAAGCCAACTCTTTGCTCAGTTTTGAAGTCCTGTTCTTAACACGGGGTTTAATTTTCTGCCCTTTATGTGTGTCAGCTGCAGGGCCCGAGGGCAGTGCTGAGCTGTGGCAGCGTGGCACAGCCTCCCTGCCCCTGGGAACAGCCAGTGCACGTAGCAACTGAGGAAGGACTTCTCTTGGGTTGTGCTCTGCTGAGCATGGCAGCTGGGGTGATGCTTCGGGTGTGAGCCCTGTTGCCTAGCTACACGTGTTGCTTTGCTCTTCCTTTATGCTTTGTTCATGGCAACATTTGTTTGTTTGCAGAATACAGAGAAAAAGAAGAAGAAAAAAAAGAAAATGAAAGATGGAGGTGAAGACTGATGAGGAGCAGGGGAAAACACTGGCCCTTGGACAGCTGCTTCGGAGTAGCATTTCTCAACATCATTTGTTTAGCCTCTTGCTGAAAAGTAACTTCCCTGTGTTGCAAGAGGGCAAGGAGATGGGTTTGATAGCTGTCTTCTCCCTGGAACAGGATACCCTAGTATTTCTGATAATTAGGAGGATTACTGGTTTCCTTTGTTTAAAAGGTCACAATAGATCCTCTTTTCACAACCAGTCTCCACTGATAAGGAATAAAAACATTTTTATGGAGATTTTATGCCTCTGTCACTTAACTTGTTTGCTGGTTTTCTAGCCATTATCAGGACTATTCCTAAGATGTATTGTTTTATATGACTGATCAGTCCTGAAGTTCTAAATATATGTTGCAGTTTATTCTCTAAAGATTTCAAAGATTTTAAATTCTCCATAAAATGGATACAAATATCTGTGCATAATATCAAAGATGCTTTGAACAGCTGAGGTGTCTTATTGAGTCTGCACTGTAGTTCTCTTGATAAAGCCTTTTTTAAGCATCTTCCAAATGTTTTGGTTTTGCTGCACTGGCTAGCAAAACTCAGATGCATATTTCGAACAAATATGAGGTAGCTTTCAAATTGCTTCATGGTGATTGTAGCAACTTGCCTCATTTGATTTAAAACAAAATAAAAACAAAAAATAAACAAACCCCAACACACACCCCCCAAAAAAAACTTCCAACAAAACAAAAAAACCTCCAAAACCAACAAACCCCAACCAAACCAAACCCAAGGCAAAATTACTTGTTCAGCTATCTGATAATGAAGCAGAAAAGACAAGTGTTTTATTAGTAGCAGAAATCAGCCATTTGCTAATTGTGCCATTCTTGTGGGAATACAGATGCTGATGAAGTAGCATCATGTGATCAAGACTCTAAAGCTCTTATGGTGGAAAAGGAAACAATTTTTTTAACTATGCTTAGCACTCAGTTTATTAATTACCATGAAGGTGGATTTTTTTCCTGAGTGTAGTGGTTGAGTATTACCTAAAGAAAAGTCAGTTTCTTCAGCTGAGTAACATTTGGTAACTCTGCTGGCAGCATAAACTGATGTTTTTCTCTGGAATACAGCTTACCAAGCAACTTTCTGGTACTGAATTGTCCCTGGCTTATGGCCTGTTAGTGCAAGTGCATCCCTGATGAGGTTGGTAAAAAGTTACTAATGCACTGTTCTACCAGTATCAAGAATATGAACTGCCTTTTCTTTCCCCTCAGGAAGGTTGCAGTGAGTTTAACTGCTCTAACTGAGATTGCCTGGGAATACTGAGACCACTGCAGTTCGTCTCCTTTTTGCTAGTAAGATGAATCTAACCTGAAATGTTTAAACGGGCAGCAAAGATATTAAAAAGTATTCATAATGAAATAGAAGAGTTGACTTATTAGTGCCTTTAGGGTTTTTTATTGTAAATGCATTTTCAAACAGGAATCCTTACCAGACACGAAGTTCAATTTCCTCTGAACTATTAATGTAGTTGCTTCTTCAAAGCTATCAGATAAATTATGTATGTGTTGTTCAGAAACTGTCCTGTGTAATTTACCCTAATCAGAAAATTTATGTGAACATCAGTTGCCTAGTAAGTCTAATCAGTGGGATCGAAATGGAGAGAAGTTATTTTTGCACGGCCACTTTTTCCTTCCTTTTGCTTATTCCTTTGATAAAAAGGGATGAGATTCACCTCTTTCCTTACATAGCACATTTTAGTGCTTTATCATTGCAAGCCAATGGCCAGTGCAGACCAGCTTCTACCTCACAAGGCAGCCCACTGGAGCTCAGTCATGAAGCAGCATGCTTCCCTCTCCTGCTCCAGTGTGGGAATGTTGATTTTAATATCCAATTAACTAGAGCTTCTACTTCATTCTCTTTCAAAATGGCTGTGACCCAGAAATACTGGGTGGAGAAGAGGAAGCAAATTTGAAGCTTTTCAGTGCTAGATAGACCATACACTCATCTGCCATCACCTTGTTGAAGCAGGTAAAGTAATAAGTACTCAAGTTGTAGTTTGAACTGTTAAACTCCTCATCTTCAAAACAATGAGATGCATATCTGCAAGGGCTGCTACTGAAACATTGATAAGTATATTCAGCTCAAGTGCTAAATATGATCAGTGAAAATAAACAGTGGTGATAGACTGCAGTCACTGTAAGCCAGGTCACTGCATTTCAAGTTGCTTATCAGTTCAGGCAGATAAGATTGGTTTGCTCACGCATGGTTTTCCACAAATGATGGTTTGGGCATTTGTGTACAGTCTTGCACCTTAAAATAATAATAATAAAGCCTACAGTTGTAGCTGGGAAATACTACAACCTCTGCAGAGAGGAGTGGTGATAAAAACCTCCAAAGTGTGACAGCCCTTTAATTGTGACCCAAACCTTTTATCTTTTTATAGTAAATTTGAAGCTTGTACAGCTTCCTGTAAGGAGTAATTGTGCATCAAAGATATTTATGTAGAGCCCAGACTATGGGTCACTAGTTTTTGTAAGGGAGGTGATTAATCCAAAAATGGATCTTTTGCTTTGTCTACTGATAAAGCAAAACCAAAATCCCAGAACTAATGTTAGAGTAAGGATAGAGACTTTGAGTATTTTGAATGCAGAAAGAAATGTTAGCCAGACTGATGATGGCATTTAAAGCAAAACAGTGAGACCTGTGGAACAGAAGGATCTAAAATGATCCTTAGAGCATTTTACCAATAGGTGTAACTCTAAGACAAAGCTAGCAGTGGAAAATGGGTGATGAACTAGACTTAAGCCTAGAACAGGGTGAATGAGGGTGTTTCAAAGGGATTTTTGGTAGTTTGAGAGGGATATAACACTGCTTTGGGAATTATTCTCATGTTGACTGAGAGGTGGAGGGGCAGGCAGCCTTCACAGCCCACGTTAAGTTTTAATTGATAGCTGACAGTTCCCTGGACTGTGCAGCTCCAGCCCCTACCAGGGGAAGGGGTTCTATGCAGCTTCCCCTTCACTGCCAGGGACACAACCATCAGCCCAGCCTTCTGGGAGCTGCCAGGTGCTCATCTAGTGACAGTGCAGCCTTTCTCTGTGTGCTGGTGACAACACCTTGTGCTCCCTCTGAGGGGACCAGTTCTGTGAAGTATGTGGGCCTCGCAGCTTCTGGGCTGGGGTCCTAGAGGTCTCCTACCTGTTTCTCTTCGTTATTCACACTGACCCAAAAGGAAAGCCATGCTGGTTGTCAGCTGCAAAGTGCCTAGCAAAATTAGTGATTTGGATTTTGGTGGGGCTTTTTTTGTTTTGGGGTTGGTTTTTTTTTGAGTAGAGTTTTCTGC
Organism: Notiomystis cincta; assembly: GCA_013398075.1. Lineage (NCBI taxonomy): Eukaryota > Metazoa > Chordata > Aves > Passeriformes > Notiomystidae > Notiomystis > Notiomystis cincta. The sequence continues at coordinate 137,096 of VZRX01015541.1, read as the reverse complement.
TTGTTTCTTTCTTTAGAATTGGACAGCTATACATTGTGCTGTTTTCCCTGCTCTGCAGAATGGGCATCAGTGAGTGCAGAGGCTTCTGTCTGCTTCTTCTGGGGCACTCTCTCACCAGAGACATCATCCAGCTTCTTGAGTTGCTACTTAGCACCATGAAAGCCCTTGTCAGGAAAATGAGTGTTTTCTTCAGGCCAAGACTAATCTTTTGGAAAACAGATGTTTGGGGGTTTCGTTTGTTTGTTTGTTGCTTGGGAATTTGCCTGGTAGCATTCTCTGTGCATGAGGAGTTGTTTTCATGGGAACATGGAGGTGCACTGCTGCAGCCCTGCCCTGCAGCAGCCCCTCCTCACCCCACTGCCTACAGGCCATGGATGTCTGCTTCCTTTAGGAGTCTCCTGCTGCCTGCAGGCATCCTGCTTGCTCCAGCCATCCTGAAATTGTTCCTACCACCCACAGACACACATCCTCTGCATGCCTGCCCCGTGTCCATGCCTATGTGCAGCAACTCTTGTTGGGCGTCAGAAGCCAGGTAGAGGGATCCTGGTTTTGCCTGTCACAGGATGAGATGGGCAGGCACTGTGTATCACTCAGGCACTAGCCCTTCTGCTCTGGAGTGGAGAGGTTCTCCAAAGCTCTCCTGGGATTTTGTGTCCCCCTGCAGTGAGAAGTGCCTGCTGGGACTGGTGTGGAGACACAGGTAACTGCTCAGGGGTCACAAAGCCTGCCTGCTGTGGAGGGACAGAGCCACTGCTGTTTTTCAGGTAAAACCTTTAGCTCACCCATCCCTCTCCAGCTATTTCTTCACATGGAAAATCCCACAAGTCAGCTTCCTGCCGTCTGTGCCGCATCCTGGTGCCTGTGTGGTCCTTCAACAAGGCTTCACTTTTGCTGGAAAAAATAATAATTTTATTTTAAACTATAGACAGCTCAGCAGTAGCTTCCTGTCTTTCTCAGGGAGAAGCACGGCAACATGTGCTTCTGGGATAGCTTGAAATTTTGAATAGAAATCTTGTTACAAGTCTGAGTTGTCAGGTTCAGCCTCTGTGCCTCTCCAGCCACAGGCAGCCATGTGCAGCCCTCGGCATCAGTCAGCCTTGCCCTCAGAGCTGGTGATGCCTTGAGCTGGAGGCTGCCTCCTCTGGCTAGCATGGAGTGCTGCCAAATGCTCTATCCATGCTTCCACTTCCTTGTGCTTAATTAGCCCCTGCTGGAAATCCAGGAGCTTCTGCAGTGAATGTTGCTTTTCCAAGGGTGAGCCCTTGCTCTGAGCTTTCATTTTCTTTTCATGTCCTTTGCACTCTGTTGTATTTCTTAAGCAAAAGGTTATTCCTTTTACAGCAGTGAGCATCTCTGTGTTCAATGACTCCCAAGGTTTCAGCAGTATAAATCTACAACAGATTTTCTGATGTTTAATTTCTCATCCCAGTTACTGGCCAATGGAAACAGCAATTTTGTATCTACAGACCTCAAGCAAAATATGGTGAGTGGCAGATAGTGATGTTCTTGTGCAAAATTTGTGAGGTACCCTGGACAGAAAGGATGGGGCAGGACTGAAGTGCTGGGATGAAGAAGTGGGAAAGCTGGGCTGACTCTGTAAGCCAGGAAAGGGCTCCAAATGTAAGGGGAATGAATTAGAAGAACTCTTGTTTGGATCACAGCCCATGGACTTGCCACCTTTAATCTCTGATCTTCATATTCCACCTCTTAAAAACTGAGATAATGCCTCCCAAACCTCACAAGTGTACAGGGCTCTCATTATCACATTATTTATGAAGCACTATAAGAGCTCTAAATAGGATGTGATGTAGAAGTGTTGAGAAGAAGAGGAAGGAAACCTGTTTGACAGCACAATGGCTGTGAGTGAGGTTGTCTAAGTCCATGATGAAATCTCTCTTGATAAAGCTGCATTCTCAGGGCAGCAACACTAAATTCCCTTTTCTTGAAAAGGAACTAAAGCTCGCTGTGCCAAAACACAAAACATTTCCTTTTCCAGGGTGGCAGTAAAGTTGCTTTTGTAGCAATGTAGAAGCACATTTTAAAATGACTTTTTAAAAACTGGTGTGGTGCTGTTTGTGTGGAGGGCAGCACCAAAACCTGAGCTCAGTCTTTAGTGCTGCTCTCTGCTGCAGGATCAGCAAGGCTGTGCAAAATGGAAGCTACTGTGGATGGGAGGCAGGCTCCTGTTTAGACAGCTGTGAACCTAACACCATAACACTGCAGCTAGAGATAAATGCAATATAATTGCCAGTTGCTCAATCTGTATTTCAACATGCTAAGCAGTCGTGGGCAGTGCTGTGGCGGAGGGAAGGTGCTTCCTCCCCATGGCCAGCCTGCCCGTGCCCACCTGGGAACAGCAGGACCAGGTAAAAACCTTCCTCTCAGTACAATTCTCCATGGCTTTGCTCAGTTCACAGCGAGGAGGTGTAGGAAAGGAGGTGCCAAGCAGGGTGAGGAATGCCAACAGAAGGCTACTGTGCCCAGACCCAGGTGTGCCACGTGCAGTGCACAAGGGGGTGTTGGAACCTTTGCATCGGAGTGTCAGGTGCTTTCCTCTGAGGCCCCTGTGCACAAGCCCCTTGTGCTCCTCAAATCAACTGAGGCTTCTCAAGCAGGACTGACATGGGATTAAGCCACACACGGTCTCCCCAGGAGGCAGTTTCAGCTGTGGGGATGGGTGAAGCCAGCTCTTGTTCCTGCCTGACAGCACATCCATGCAAATAGTGACATCCATCCATTAGAACCACAGGGGGTATAGACTGTAGTGGCTAAATAAAACAACCAAAGATGTGGAAATCATTTCCAGCCTGCTATGGACATGTGAATCTGTCACAGGTCTCAAGAGTGTAAAAACAGAAATTCAAGTTCTAGGATCTGTACTGTAGCATCTTTTAAAAATGTCATCAAAAACAAATCAAAAGAGGGCGGCTTTGTCTAGACACTTGTTTCCTAACACCAAATGCCAGGAGTTATTGCGCCCGTACTTTTCTGGAGACTTTCTGGCTGGGGAATGTTCTCTTTCCAGAGGAAATCCTTTTAACTTTCAGCAGTTCAAGACTCTAATTGGGTGAAATAATAGCTTGGCACTCCCCCAAGCAATATGATTTTTATCTTTTTTGTTGTCTGCAAAAGCCTGACTTGTCCAATCCTATGAGTCACAGAGGGAATGTGGATGTCAGACTGCCCTTATATGCTGGGATGGGCTCCTGGTGAGACTGGCATGGGGTCCTTGGTCAGTGACCAGTGAGGATCTGAAACACCCTCTACAGAGCTGCCCCCCTCTGGCCTCAGCAGGGCTGAGGATGTGGTGTTGCCGATGGGCACTGGGCACGTTTCTAGACATCTTCATTCCCATTGAGTTATTCAAAGGGGGTTTTTTTGTTGGCTACTGCTCTGGTTTCTCCAGGTGACTCATCTTACAATAATTATGGATTCATGCTTTGTCTTTGCCAAAAATTAACTTCATTAGCTTCAGCTAGCATGTTTAGATGCTTTCAGCTGAGGCTTAGATTTGGATGGTTTATTTAGCCCAGAAATAAGCCTGATAGAATAAACACTGGAGCTTTGAACCTCTCAGGCTTTTGTTTCTGAACGTGGATTAAACAAACTGAGGTACTTAGCACAGGTCTCTTTTCCTTGTTCTGGAAAAAGAAAAGACCTTGAGCCTCAGGGCACAAAGCAGCAGCCCTGGCTTTCACTGTAAGTACCCTGCCATTCCCAGGTCCCTGGGGCTGTGCAACTGCCTGCAGGGGCTCTGGCACAGCTGTGGACCCTCTGGCCCGGGCCAGTGTGTGCCAGGAACCACGGCTCAGCCACTTGTGAGGGCAGTGTGCTGGTTTAGCTGGAGATGCATCAAGTCAAAAAGCACAGCAGGAAGGTGTGTGGATTATCTCGTCTCAGGTCTTGTCTGGCTCACTGGGTTTATCTCTAGTCAGTTGAATTCCAACAGGACTGTGCTGCTCCCGCCCCCACAGCTCCTCCCTGTGCTCTCAGCAGGGCTCCTGTGGGGCTGCAGATGCTGGTTTTAGCCTCCAGACTGCAGAGAACCAAAACCATGTGTTATTCAGTGCTGTTTCCTACCTCAACCCACAAAACTCAGCTGCCTTTGGTCTCCCTGCCCTCACACCATCCTCACTGTCCAGCTGGACACTCCATCCTCCTGTTGTCACGGATTGGAGCAATGGAGAAAGGGCCATAAGCAAGAGGAGATATGCAAGCCAGGAAACTATGCTGAATAAAATACCTGTGGGACAGGTGGATGCAAAAGGCTGGGCTGCACAGGACTAGTGTAAGCTAAACTGGAACTAGGATTTCCCCTTGAATCCTTGCCTTGCTTGAAGCAAGATGTTCAAGCAGTAAAACCTTCATGTATAAGGAAGTGGTGGGCCTCCATGGACCATCTGTGAGGGTCTTTGTTTTCTTTCTACAGCCATGGGACAGACTGAATGCAGTGCCTTACTCACGGAGGCAATAAGAGACTAAATCTGGAAAAACAACCAAGCAACCAAAACAAGCAAACATGACATGAGTGCCTGAGTGCTGTGCTTGGTTTGTGAGCAGCAGGGGCTGTGGGCTAGCTCTGCTGTTCTTGCTGTGCTTCTCCTGCCCTCTCTCCTGGAAGAGTGGCATTTGACCATCCTCCTCCCAGTTGTGCCACCAAATGCTTCTCCTGCTGCCACTGTGAAATACCAGGCCAGTGCCCCCCCAGCTTGTTTCCTTGGTAGGTTGTGTCACTGAGAGCAAAGCAGCCCCTGCTGCAGGTGGCCTCACAGCCAGTGTCCCAGCTGCTTGTTCAGGACAGTCTGCAGGCAACACGGGGTGTGAGTGGACTGTCCTGCCTTCTGCCAAGGTCCTTGGTACCCTGCCCCAGCACTGGCTGCCCAGGGAGGTGCAAAACACACAACTGAGTGGGGCAAGGGGGGTTCTTAATGCAGGACATGACTTGTGCTGTGCAAAGTTTACCTCAGTCTTACTGTGCCCTTCACTGATGAGGAGCTATTTGTCTCCTGCCAGTGCTGCTTCCCTTGGGGCATTTTTTTTCCTTCTCCTTTTGCCATCTTTACAGCTTGTTTTCCTTCCTGCATCTGCAAGGCTGCCACAACAAAGCCCTGGCAGACAATCTTATCTTGAAGGACAACCATTCCTGCTCCTTTCACTTGAGTCTGTGTGTGCTCAAACACTTGGCTGGAGCAAGGCCCAGGTGGGGAGCATGGCCCTGCACACAGCCCTGCCTCGGGCACTGCCAGCTCTGGCCTCTGGCAGGGGAACGGCAGAGCCACGGCCCAGCAGGGAGGGCAGGAGAGGGGCAGCTGCAGGAGCTCTGCTGTAAACAGGCACTCAGAGAGGTTTGCTCTGCATGTGCCATTTCTGAAGTGGAATGCTATTAATTAAATGGGTAGGAGAAATGACTGAATCTATTTTTTCCCCCTTGGCTTATTCACTTGATTTGAAAGGCCTTTTTTATTTATTCTTTTTTTGTTCCCCTGAGTTTGTGGGTTTAATATTTTGGTGAACAAAATAGATCTGCTCTGGGGAATCTGTGGGAAAGGGCCTCACACCAATTTTGGGAGAGGAGGTAGGGGAAGGCAGATTGAGAACTTTCACTGCTTATGCCTTGAAGCAGATATTCCTGATAACTAGTGCACCTGAAACTATAAAAGAAAGTACAGATACAAACAGCACCAAAATTGATTAAAGAAAAGGAGCTGTTCCTTTTGCTTGACCACACCTTGCAAACCAGGAAATACTTCCTCTTATGCAGAAACAGGAAGACTGCTGTCCTGGCCAAGACAGTCTGCAAGTCTCAGGTAATTTGCTTTGTTTATGTTGTTGGGGCAGGAGAGTTTCGAAGTCAGTGGAGCTGCAAGTGAAAGTCTTCATTCTCCAAAGGTTTGTAAAATCTTATTATTTCTTGAAAAATCGGTAGAAAATTGAGTTGCTGGGTGCTGCATTCCATCTGGATCCAACTCTTATTGTGGCCAGTGGTGACCTTTCTGTTTGCTTTGAAAGGCACTGGTAACTGCCCTCATCTTACAGGCAAATGCTTGTGACACTTATTCTGTAGTAAGGGTCAGAGCCTTGTTCAGGAACCAGGCATCTGTTTTACCAGACTGTTCATGTTTTGTTTCCAAAGTCCATGTGATGTGCATCGTTTTTCCAGTGAAAAAGGCTGAGAAGACCACTTTTATCAAATGCTATGCCTAAAGCACAAAGCAGGACTTGTAAATATTCCATTATACTAAATATCTTCTGATATGATAGGCTGAGATTTATGTTTACTTTGTTGCTGCCTCCAGCCCTTTCTGACTGGCATTTCCCAGAGACTCCTGACGATTTCCAGCACCAGGCAGTGAGGGCAGGCACATCTCACCCCGATGCTGCTGAGGGTTTTGCACAAGGCTGGATTGGCTGATCCTCCAACGCCCCGTGGTGTTGTGGTGAGTCACAAGTGCAGGTATGTGGGCGCCAGAGCCTGTGACAATGTAACAGGACAGTCCAAATGTACTCGTGCAATCTGAAAGTACAATCTAGGGTATAATCTAAAAGTAACTCCAGGCATTAAGGAACAAGCCTTGTTATGTCCCCACATTGTATCATCGACTGAAAAAAACCCCAGAAGACAGTGGTTTTTCAGGTAGCAGCCTCGGAGGTTTGCCTGACTCCTGATATACACATTTGTAGGACCAGTTTATTTTCCTTTGTTTCAGCAGAATGCATAGAAACTTAGGCTGATAATAGCTGAAATGCTGATTTATTCACGTGAGTGTCCAAGCTGTCAGAAATATCAGCTAGCATGAGGCTTGAATAAACCATGGGAGCTCACAACTCTGACACTGACAGTTGAACAACTGCCGTTTGCTGAGGTCAAAGCTGCAAAAAAGAGCTTCAAGTGCATTTTTAACCTAAAAAAAAAATCTGAATGTAGAATAACAGAATCTATGCTTTCTCTGATTTCTCAATCAAATTTGCTCAACATGCAACTTAAACATCTGGGTTTCCTTTGGCTGTCAGCTGTTGATTGTCATCCCCTCATGATGCCCTGACCTTCAGAAATTGCTGCAATGAACTCTTTTGCCTACCCTAGTCGAGTTTCATGCCTGCAAAAGATGCAGATCTTTCTTCTTTTCTATTTTAAATTCATATCTCTTGTTTCTGGTCCCTGTGCTGTCAGCTCAATGGCAGAAACGACAGGAAATGCTGCCCTGTGAGGGCAAGTCCCTTGAAACAGCAAGTCCTGCTCTCATCTTCCCTTTAATTAATGAATTCAGATGGAGAGAGACAGGGCCCACACTGACCCTCGTGGGAGCTCATATCAGCCACCCCTGCTCTGTGCTGGGGAAGGGTTTGGGCCAACTTCATACAAATTTTTGGCTAGAGTAGTTCTGTAAAGCAAAAATGAGTGTCCTTACTCTGAGAAGTAGTGCTCTGGTGTTGGATCTGACACAGCTCTGCCATTGCATCATACAGACACATCATCAATGCCCTTCAGCTGGGCCGTATGAATCATCTACAGGAAAGAGAAGCCAGCTTGGTGATGCCTTCTTCTGGCAGCTACTTCTCTAAGATGGACCACAAAGTCTGTGTGCTCTCTCAGGTGCCATTTATACAGGGAAGATAGTTTTGCTTGTCTTTCAAAGACCACAGTTAAAAAGTGGTTTTATGCTTTATGCAAAGGTGGATTTTCCCCATGAACATGCTTATGAAAGCAAACAAACAATCCAACATTCTTCCTGGGAGCAACCTCCTTACTCTAAGCCACACTGTCCTGATGTGAGGGGGAAAACCACAAGGCAAACCCCACTGTGCCCACAGGGCCACGTGTGCCACTGTCCCTATGAAGGCACCCAAGAGGGTGCCAGAGACTCAAGGCTGTTCCTGTGTGGATGGGACATATTTCCCATGCACCTGTGGGCTGGAGGAGAGAGACTGTCTGGCTCTTCACCTACCCATTGCACAGACTGCCCATCTTTGGTCTTTTTCCATTTACATGGGGATTAGTCATGCCAGGGCTTCAATGTTGCAACTTTGATGGTGTAATCCTGCCATGTCTTTGGTAACTCAGCATCTTCTTGAACAACATGGCAGAGTTTAATGTCTGATGTGAAAAGCAAAAATATATATAAGGGTGAGTATTAAAGTCCTTCTGGATGAATTCATGTGTCATTAAAAAATGAGAATAGAAATGGCACAAAAGTGATTTTCTTTTTTGATCTGTTATTGCAGACCACTTTCAACTTTGAATTTCTTGATAAATATTTAATATTCATTACACAATTCCATTTTGACATGAAATCTTCAGGGACACATAGTTCAAATGCAGCAAAAAAACTGCATTTCTAAAAGAAAGTTAGTTAAACTGTTCCTGCTCAGTGTACTTATTTTAGTCTTTCCAGATTTCTGTAGTCTCTTTGCACCAGCTGAGATGCTGCAGAGACCCTGGTTTGCTTTGGCTGGTGAGCCAGCAGAACTGGGATGTCACACTGGCAGTGAGCCACTGAGGTCCCAGGGGACAAGATGATGGATGGAGCCTGTGGGGATCGTGGTCATTGCAATTTGTGACAAACATCACAGGCAGTGAGCTGCCAATACTGGGGACAGCCCAACCCCCCCTTGTAGTCACCCTATGAGGAAAGCACATAAGGGCTGAGGAGTGGGTGTCTGGCTCTAAGCAAACTGCAAGGGCTCGTGCAAACCTGTGGCTCAGGCCCATCCCCATCAAACAAGGTGTAATTCCCCTTCTGAGGTGGCTTCGTTTGGCCTCTTTAGGTTTGTGCATCAAAAGCACAGCTGAAACTAAACATCACCTTTCCCAAGCTGCACAGGCCACCAAAAATACAGAGTGCTTACCCTGGTTTGTTTTGTGTGCATCACATCCTGCTCACATTCAGTGAGTTAAACATATCAAACACAGCTTGGGGGATTTCCCTTCAGCCTTCACAGCATCCTTCATTCCTCGCCCTCTGCGATCATCCCGCTGCTGTTGCACTATGGGAACACGAGAGTTGTATCTGTGAAACTCCCTGCACCACAACAAACCTTGAGCTTTGACAGAGCTTGGGCTGATGCTCTGAGCAGGGGAGAACCTGAGGGGTCTGCATGAGCACCAAGCCAGCCCAAGGCCTGCGGAAGGTGGTGCTGGGAGGAAGGAAGAGTCCTGCCAGGCTGAGAGATGCTTTTGAAGGCTGCAGCTTCATCTGATATGATTTCATAAAGCTAACATTTAAGGGTCAGATAACGAGATATGCTGCCTTCAGACATTGCATACACAAGCCCAGCCCACTGCTGAGACAAAAGTGGCTTTAAGCCCCATCTATCCATCTATCTGATCTATCTGCTTGTCTTTTGCCAGCTGGCATGAAAGGTTCTTTTATCTAAAACTATTTCCAGCTATTTCTTCTCTCAGAATCTCTAAAGTGTTTGCATGACTTGAAAGAACTATTTTCAGGACTTTTGGCTGCACAGCATTCAAGCTTCAGATTTTAAAACAGGTATTTGAGCACATTCCCTTGCTTTTGTAAGGGCTTTTACTGCAGGTCATCTGCCACAGGAAGGGTGTGTCTCCTGCTCAAAATATTCACTTTCTCATGTTATTTTTGATACTTCTGTAGCAATTGCAGGTTGGCAGCATATTACTCCTGGTAAGTCACGTCCAAAGAATAAACAGGGAAGTTTCATGTATGTGATGAGTCTCCAACTGGAATGGGGAGAGGTTCTGAGAAGAGAGAGATGTCTTATTGTGGCTGCATCTCTTTGGGACTTACTGGGGTCTGGGATTTGTAGATGCTCCATTTGAAAGTACACAGAGACCTCCAGGTGTGAAGCCTGGAGCTGCTGCTGAGCTCAGTACTGCCCAAGAAATGGGATAGAAAGGCTCCTTTTGCTGTTCTTGTGAGACTACCACTGAGACATGATAATTTTTTACCCAGATCAGCTATTTTGAAAAGACATTTTTATTGCTTTTCAGCACATGGTGGGCAGTGATGATTGCTATGTTTCTTTATGGCAGTACCCAAGCTACTGTACATTCAGTTTTTCAGGAGTAGCTTTGATAGGTCCAAGTGGGAGGAACTGTGATGTGGATTGTACCTCACTTGTTTCAGGGAGCTTGAATAACATGTACCTGTCTTCATACCTTACAGCCACAGTTCCCACGTCCCTGGGTAGCAGCCACATAAGGGAGCAAATCCTGAACACTGGCCTGTCTCTCACAGTGATGCTGGATGGTGGCAAAAAGCAGAGAACTTCAGCTACCTTCTGGAGAAGTGTTTGATGCCAGTCAAGGCTATTGCCTCCTATGTATTTCCAGCCAGCATAAAAAGGAAATCTTTGTTTTGTTGTGCTTTTTTTTTTGTGGACAAATCACAGGGTCTCAAGAGAGCATTCTGGCTGAGAAAATTACTTCAGAATTTGGCCCAACATAACTTTAAGATAAAAACTTTTATGTAATCACTAATTCACAGTTGCAGTTGCTTTGGCTTCTCTCATTATCATTCCTAAGTTGTTCTTTTCATGCTGGGAGTTGGATTTTCCTGGCACTGCATCTGTTTTCAGCAATGTATACACCACAACTGCTGACAACTAGGAGTTGGATCCCCTGTTCCTCGACCCTGGCTGTAGCTTGTTTTTTCTGGCACCACTTTAAAGTCTCCCATCTGCACTTGTCTCCTGATGACCAGTGGCGGTCCTTCAGCTGTGTGAGAAGCGCCTGATGTTATCCTGTTGTTCTCGCACTCCTCCAGACCCATTTCTTGGCCAGGCCGTGAGCACAGCCCTCGCCTGTTCCTAGATAGAGCCTTATCAGGGCCAGCTATGGCAATGCTCCCATCCCCTTCCAGCCCTCCCCCGTGGTTACTGGAAGGTCTGTTAGTGTAGCAGAAATGCTGCTCTGCTGCTTCTCTGGTTTTCCAGTCCTCACTGCTTTTCCGTAGAGATGTCCCCCTGACCTCTATTCAAGCTAGGCTCTGTAGGGGATCACCTCTGCATCCTTCAGTTGCTGAGAGCCAAAGGGAGAGCTGTGTGCTGGTGCCTCTACTTGCCTCTCATCTCCACTGGGCTATTTTCGTTCTAGCCTGCTGCTGGTTGCGCCATATCCAGCTTACTCTTAAGATGCCGCTGTTCGTCTTAGCAGCATTTTGAATGAGTACAGCTGTTCTATGCTTGGATTCCTCCTCCCCTGGCTTACCAGGAGTACGACTTCTTAAGGGATGTGTGCTGTTTGGTAACAAGCAGGTGCCCTTGCTCATCCAGGAGGCTGGGTATTTCTCTGAGCTTACTCTGTAGTTTGATGTGGGCACGGTGTACTTGACAGATTAACAGTGTCCACTGCTTGTCTGGGTTTGTTTATTTCTGTTGTTTCTGTTATACTCAGTTTCATTTGTTATTTTTTGCTTTGTTTTCAAGGCCTCTCTCCTTTACTTACTTTCGTTTAGGTTAAAGGAATCCTTTTTTGAGCTTTCTTAATATTTTGAGGGAAAACTGATGAGTGTTTCATGCCTTTTAATCGTGCCTCACCAGACAGGGCAGGCAGGAGCTTGCACATACGTGTTCCTTCCCTGTCCTCATTCAGATGTCAACTGACTTTGATCTTCCTATACCTCCCAGCATGTGTTGAAGCTTTACTTGGCACTCGAGGTTTCCATTACCTCCATCCCACAGCTGACATGATGTGGCAGTTTTCAGCCATCCCTCTTTTTGCTGTCATCCACTGGCCGCCACCAGGAAAGTGTTACCCCAGGCTGGGAAATTACTGGGAATGACTCCCTCCTGGAGCCCAGCTCCCACCAGCAGTAACACTGGTGGTTAGGCACGTAGGCCTCCCTCAGTCAGGACGGGAGCAGTGTCCCAGCCTGGCTGCATTTCATGGAAAGCCATTTTTCAGCTGATTTCCTTTCCTGCCTGCCAGAGCCCCACTGGTTTCCATGGTATTCGTGGTTGTGTAGGGGTGGCAATTTCAGTATCCTGGCAGCCTTCCAGGCTGCCTCGCCATAAAACCCTGTATGGTTTCAAACGTGTATGTATATATATAATTTTTTTTCTTATTTTTCCTTCATCCCACAGAGCTGCTGTGTGCTTTTAAGCAGTTAATCTATTCCATCCTTCGCTTATCTCACAGGCACAGTGTGAGGTTGTGCCCGTTCTTGCTGGCAAGTTGCTTTGAGGTTCCTCTGATGAAAGGTTTGCTGTGAAGGCAAAAAGTGATCAGAGCCATGTTATCGCTCTCATTTCCAGGGGCTGGTACAGAGCATCCTGCTGCAAGAATAACATAGTCCCAATGACCACAAGCTGATTCTTGGAGCTAAACTTAAACAGGCTGGCACCCCATCACTTCCACCCTACCACATAAGGGCTCCTTCCATGTCTTCCTCCACTTCTGAGAGCTGCTGTGGTCACTGTCGGTGTATGTGAGCTCCCAGCCCAGCCACACACCTGTAACAGCCGTGCAGAAAAACATCAGAAAATCTTTCTTGTTGTAGAGGAGTTTCTGTCAATCCTGTGTTGTTTAAAAAACAAAACCAAAACAATCCAGGGCTTTGCTCAAAGCAATATTTGGAGTGAGCTGAGCACACATCTGGCCTCAGCTTCACAGAGGCTTTCATAATGATCTCTAGCCATAATAGTCTCATTTTTTGGAAGCGAGTCATTGCTGCTCTTCGGATTGAATGAACTCTGATCAGGCGTGGATCTCAATGTGTCAGGGTGAAAAAACACCTCATGTCTGGGCTGTGGGAGGCTGGAGGGGTTAGAGAGAGGGGGTGCTGTGTTTGGGTACACACAGAATTGCCTCTGCTACACATAACTTGAGAAGAGTGATTAAATGGTGACCTTCTTGGCTGAAGACGGCAGGGCTGTGATTTGTGATTTTGGCTATGGCGGCTCTGTTTCATCCGATAGGATACTTCTGGCAACACGGGGGAGTTCCCGACTGAAGGCCTCCGTTGTTGAGATGGGTTTAACGGCTCTGACTTGAAGGAAGATGGTCCTTGGTCTGCTAAAGGGAGAGGGGCTGTAAACTGCAACATGTATTAACTATTTCTATCTGTAGAAACCACAGGAAGAGATAATCCAGTAGTAACAGCTGCCCCTGGAATTATTTGTGCACATGTTTGGCTCCAAAGCTTTTTACCCAGCTGGCTGGAGGTCACTGTGAGTACAGATAAGTATTTGCCAAACGTTAAGGAGAAGACAGGACAAGGTCAGAAGCTCTTCTGGTAGCAAGGCAGAACATGTTTAGCAAACGTTGCTATCTCCTGAACTGGGGTGAGAGATTTCATCAACAAAGTTCGCAGGGGAATTCTGAATAAGAGTGGAGAGCGGGAAGAATATGCTTTACAGCTTTTGGTTAAGCCAAGAGAAACCTGAGACTTGCTGTATCCTTCTGAGTTGAGGACTATCTGCCAGCCTGTCCCAGGGACCTACTCCTGCAGATGAACATTGTGCAACTTCCAAGCCAGTGTCCCTGATAGTGACAGCATGGTTCATATCAGAGATCCGAGTTTAGCACCCTCCTTTTTGTTAAATCAAAATGCATTTTGATTTAAATACATATTCAAACATAACCCTCTCCTGTAATTTTTTCTCTCCTCCTTTCCCTCCTCTCTCTCCTGCCTACAACTTCCTCCCTCTTTCTGTTCAACATTTAGTTCAGGGTCCGTGCTTCTGTTTGCCCTCATTTCACACCCCTTCCACCCTTCTGTTGCTGGGAATGTGAGAGCTTCAGCAATTATGAGAGCGGAGCTATAGGGGTGGTAGTTTTTCTTTTGCTGAATTTCTCCAAAGTTGAGGGGATGGTTGAAAGTAAATGGGTACAAAAGTGAAACTGGCAAAAATGCTAGAGAGGGGAAACCCTGCTCAGACATTGATTTTACTGAACTCAGAAGGGCATGGGAAAAAAGGAGGGGGAGATGCAATGTGCAAAACATCACAACTATTTTGTGGCAAATCTGAGGGGAAAGAAAAGAAGGAAAAATGCCTTCAAATTTAGGAAATGTAAAGCACCTCATGCAGCATCTCTGTGAGATGGTCCTCTCCACTTTTGGTGAGCTTTCATCTGTTGAAATCTACAGACTCTTTACAATGGAGATAAAGGGCAATTTTTCCTCTAGGAGTCTCTTCCCACTTATCCCTACATCCTCATTTATGTGTTTGCCTTTTAACCTGAAATTGCAAGCAGAGGCAGAGGTTTCACAAAGTCCAAGTGCTGCCTGTGCCCCCTAAACCACACACCCCAGGCTTGTACAGCCCATTTTGTGCTGTGGAAATGGCCTCTGGAGGCCTGGCTCTTGTTTGTGAATTAAAGCTTTTTAATGTCTCTGCAATTTCAAATGACTGTAGATAGTGTAAGGAGCAACTGTGCCCTCAATGCTTGCTACAGGCCCCAGCAAACAGGACTGATGCTGGTGGCTGGAGTCACTGTCCTGGCCTGTATCACTTCAAGGAGAGGGTTCCTGATGGATGCTTTGAGGAAACAGTTAGTTGGGTTCATGTTTCCAAATCAATCTGTGAGAGGCAAGCAGGGTGTGCAGAGGTACTGACTCATTTCTTAATCTGAAGGAACATTCTTCACAGATAAAAATGTCTCAAAATCGTCAGGCAACAGATGTCATGTTACAGGCAGAAGCAGAAGGGATAGAAATCTGCTGTTTGGTTAAGAAAAAGGTAATAATTTTACTTTTACCTTCCTCCAGGTGATGTTCCCAGAGCTGGCTGCATGCAGGAGAGGAATGCTGGGTGAGCACTCTCAGCTGCACCTTTCTCTGGAAGCTATGGCTCTGAGAGTGATCATCCCTCTGACATTGTTTTTGCAGTGGCAACAAAATCTGAGTTAAAAGGGGCTTCAATTCAACTCTCTTTTTACTCCTTTTCACCTTTGCAAGAGAAGACAAAACCTGAAGAAGCTCTGCTGTTGGGCTCGTATTTGATGCTTTCTTTCTCATTGCAAAGGGAATCTGTTGACTGTAAGAAGTGTAAGCAAAAACTGTTCACACTATCATTTAAAACAACAAGCAATAAATGCACAATAAAGGACCACTTCTGTCCTTTAGATGAATGCCTGACACTTGTCAAGCTGGTGTGGAGTTCAGGGATGGCCAGCAATGAGCACAGAGGCCGCTTCCTCTGGACCTCCACTGTGGAAAACTGAGTGCAGGTCTATCAGGGCTATATCAGAGGCTTACATTTTGTCCTCAGAGGGCATTTTTATTAGCTTCCTGATAGAAGTTTTGAGATGATTAGAGAAATATTTTTAGGTCTATTCCTAATTTTCTGTGAGAAATTAAAGACCAAAAAGGGAAAGGTGGCTTTTGAAAACCAACCTGACTTGCATTTCTAGCTATCTTGTGTAGTGAGTGACAAAAAAAACCACCAACCAACAACAGAGAAAGAAAAAATACCCCAACAACCAGAAGCAGAAGGCAAAGGGAAGGTAGCAGCAGCAGGAGAGTGTGTTGGAGGTTCCATGAGTTCCATTTCCAGCCGCCTGTCGTGAGTCTGAGAAGACTCAGGTAGCTCTCAGGAATGAAACCCTGCAGGTCTGTGGTGATGACATACCCATCTGCTTCAGACCAGGAGATGATTCTGACACAGCTCATTACATTTCTATTTCTGACTACGTCCATTGTTGGGTTTAATGAATAAGTGATGTTTTGAACCGATAAAAACCCTGCAGCAAACTTCCCATTTTCTGTTGTGATGATCAAGCCAAGAGATTCAGATAAGCTGTAAAAGGCCTTTAACATAGGATTTCAGACTTAATTCAAAGTGGGAGGTGCTTCTCAGAGCTAACTTGAAAGTTTCTCTCACCTCCACCCCCAAAGTGGAGATAAGATTTCTACAGACTAAGCAGTGTTATCTCTAAAACAAGGCAGCAACTGCTACCAACACTGTCGGTAGTTCATTATCACAGGGAAATATCATGTATTATGAAATGTAAAAATGGCTATTAACTATTTCACTGCTAATCCTTTTAGAGATTAAATACTCCCGTTGTTTATCCCACAGTGTGCTTTTTCCTCCTCCTTCTCCCTGCATACACAAGGCTGACCTGTCCCACACCCACCTGCTTATGTTTCCAGGCTTGTTCCTCACACCTTTGATCGTGCAATTATGGGTTCCCCATAGGAAACCACTTGCTACACCGAAATCAGGGAATGTGAGACCAGCATAAGAAAAAGAAGTGTAATATCAAAATAGATCTTTCTGGGAACTGCCACAAAAGTGGTACAATTAATTTTTGCATTAAATTTATTAAAAGTCTGCCATCAAAGCTAAACAAAGCTGCCACAAAACTTCTTTTCTGATTTAGGATGTTGATGTCAAAGACTGTCATGACTTCATTGCACAGTGTGGTTCACCTTGTAGTAGATTACGCAACAGCCTGGTAGAGTTAGAAAACTCAGGTCTGAAAACACTACTTCATACTCACAAATGTTTTGGGTTTTTTTTCAAAAGCTTAACAGTGGGTGCTCTTTTCTGTGCCTCAGAGACAAAGAAAAATGAAGTCATAACAGCCCTCAGACAGATTTTTATGAGTTTAAAGGCCAAAAGTAATGTCTGGCACAGATTATTTAACTGGACTAAAGGGGAAATTAATTCTTTCTGAGGCAGGGAATTTGATTTACCATTTCCTTAAGGCTTTTGGTAGAATTGGGAGCATGAGAGCCTGGTCTGGTATGTGATGCCACAGGAGGTTCTGCCACTCTCACATCTTGGCAGGACAGACTGACCATTGTGGATAGGGCTTTTCCTGCCTGTCAGAAAGAACAGAAAGAAATGGACTTTACCCCACAAAGGACTTCTCTGGGATTTTGGTCACAGCTTGGTGTTTCTCTGTCCCTCTTTTGTAGAATCTATTTTCCCAAGATAACACCAAACCCTGGAAAAGGAGCACAACTCAATGATAATTCAGACAAAATGAAAGTGCTGCTGATAGTTTGTAAAAAGGTGATGAAGGAGAGGGTGCCTTCCCCTATTCCCAAGAAAACAAGTCCGTGGCTGAGAAAGGTACTTTTGTGTTCAGATTGCTTCTGAAGTCTCCAGAGGTTTCATCATTTTTCCTTATGCATATGTGCCTGCTTCCCTTGAACTGTGGTCTTCCCACAGCCACTTTCCCTACTCTGACTCCAAGGGAACTTGTGGGGGTGTGTTAATGCTCCTCTGCAGCACCCAGGATTGGACACTGATGGGAAAATCTGTATAAAACAAGTAACCAAACACTTCCAAAGGTAATGACGTCTGCGAGTGATTGCTTGTTTGGCTGCAGTGGCTAAAGCTGTAGCTGCTAACTCAGCAGACTGTAAGTAGACACTATTGTCTTTTCAGTGAGTTCTGGCTGCAATTCAGGATGTTAATAATATCTAGAGAGCTACAGGAGGCTTGGATCCTGTCTATCAGGAACCACCTCTCTCTCCACGTACAGTTACAGGAGCAAGACTGGGGAGATGATCTTGCTGACAGTTCCCTAATTTAGCAATTTAGCAGGCATTCATTGGGGAGATCTGTACCAAGTCCATTATTTATTAAGCTATCACTTAGGATCCAGAATGGGTGTATTTATTTGTAGAAAAGTCTGTTAAAATCTTGATGGCTGTTCTAACATATGTTTATGCATCAAAGTTAGGGGGATGCTTTCTTTTTAAATTAGGAACAAACTATCCCCTAAAAGCTGCATATCTGGATTGTTGTTATATTCTTTCCCCAACACTTACAGCAGCACTGGGAGAACACCCCAGCCAAGCTGACAGGCAGCCAAATATAATTTATGGCTTGTTTTAAACTGATTTGTTGACTTCATGAAAGGCCCTGTCAAAAAGAACAGTCCCCTGAGTCCTAACGATGATAACAGTTATATTGCATCAGCGCTGAAAAACTCTTGGATCACAGTGAACCTACCCTGAGAAGTCTTTTTTAAAGTGTCTGAACATCGGATTTTTTGAAAAGAAATGGAATTCAAGCTATTGTTTCCTAGTTCATTTCAGTTTTCTTCATTCTCTGTTCATCTTATTTTCCACTGATTGAATACTCTCTTGGTGGCATGAAAATAGTCTCCTTTATTCCAGTTAATTAAAACTAGAGATGTGTGTTGTTTAAAGGAGATGCTGCTAACAAGGACATGTTTAATTTCTCTTACATGCACTGTTGAATTTGCCAGTGATATCAACATGTTTGTGTCTGCATCAGACTGGCCGAGAGCGACACTCCTGAGCCGCCTCCTATCAGCCGCATTTCTCCTCTCGGTGTCTCACTGAAGCAAAGGGCAACCCCCACGTGCTGTTTGTGCCTGTGCTGTTCAGAGCTCCCTTACCCAAGGCCAAGACACACGTCTCCTGCTGTATCTGACCTGCATCATGGGGAGCTTCCAGCCACCAGGCCCCAGCTCCTCTGCCACCGTGCTGCTCGTCCTTGCCCCATGACTGCTGCTGGGGCCTCTGCCTGGCTGTGAGAACACTGAACACAGCTGCAAAAGACCATCTGCTCCCTAAGGTCTTTCCTCCTCATATCAGTTTTTAACAGTCTTATCTCCATTAAGTTCAATAGTCTTTGTTTTGTTGCTCAGAGTTCTTCCTGGTGGAAATACAGTGCTTCAGTTAGAATATTGTCTTTTAAATCTTGCTAAATTTGACGTGTTTTCTTTTGTCTCCCCCCTACCTTTACCTGAACCTGCACCCCGGATTTACTGTCCTGCAGCTTTGCAAGTTTTCATTATCTTTACTTTTCTGTAGGTCTTGGTGTTGCTGAATATTAGGATAGCGAAATCGTAGCTTACAGACAAAACAATATCACAGGAAGAATTATAAAAATGTTCCTGTCCAAGCACAAAACAATGAGCGAGCCTGACTGTGACAGTTTGGATCCCTGGTTTCCTCCCACCACCGTGGGAAAAGGAAGCTGCCTCTGTGCTTAGACAGCAGCGACTGCTTTACATCTGTGTGGTGAAAGAGGGGTCAGCCCCTCCTCAGCCCTGCCAGGGACACAGGGGTGCAGCAGCACCGGGCTGTGACCGGGGCCCTGCGCAGCCTTCACGGCCACACCGGGCTAGGAGGGACCTGGTCCTTGCAGACAACATCTACAGGACTCAAAATAGCTTAGGGAAGGAGAGGAAATTCTGGCAAACTGCTGTGATTGCAAGCAAGTGAGATTAGTCCAAGGGCCTGGCACAAACTCAGGCAAAGCAGATCCACAGCCCCATGTCCTTCACTAGGGTGTTTCCTTGATCGGGTTTGGGTGTTGGTGAAACTAAAAGGAAATAATTGTATTAAAAATGGCATGTCTTGTTCCTTCATTTTAGGAAAACATAGAACAAAAGTCAAATCCATTTTGAGGAGAGAAAAAAAGAAAAGTATTTTAAGGCAGAATATATATTTTTGTACAATCTCTTCTGGAGAAGAACTCCTGGTTCTGGCCCAAACTGGAACCATTGGAACAAGTAAGACCTCTGTCATTTACTTCAGGCTGAGCAGGTTTTCATACATGTCATAAACAATTACAGTAATTTACCATCTAAACAGTGGAAGTGCTGTGCAACCTCCATGGCTGCTTGTTTTCTCTGAACAAAGTAGATCTCACTTCTTTTATTGGTAGGCACAGCTGGGCAGAAGGTGTGTTGCATAGTTTGGTGTCTTTGTGGAACCAGAAAAGAACACTGGATTTTGGTCCTGCAAAAAACATACTCAGCGTTGGGGTTTTTTCCTCTCTTGGAGGTAAAACTGTTCTAGCTGTTGGAGGGGGGGTGTTGGTGTTGCTTCTAAAGGTTATTTCTTGACATTCACATTCCACAAATAACAGGAAGGATACTGTGGTTAACACGTGGTTGCAATTCTGGAAAGTGGCAATACAAATTACAATCTGGTTCTATATTTTATTGTCTCACCAACATCCATGTTAGATTTGTGTAGACTGGAAGTAAAAATATTGTAGGAAATTTTAAAACAATTTTTATAACTATCAGTGTAATTTCACCTTGACCCTAGGAATGTGAAACTCTGAGCCTGGCCAAAGCATCACAATGATGAAATTCCTAGTACAATTTATTTAATAATTCTCTTGATGATCAAAGTATCAGATTACATCTATTTCACCTGTTATGGCTTATGAAGAGCAATGGAATTATGCAGAAAACTTTTATTATCACTAAAATAGTACCTCTGATTTACAACTACACCATTTTATGTAGCAGCATTCAATATTTTGAAGTGTGGAATCAGATTTCTGAATTTGTATTTCATTCTTGAAACTGGTATAAGAATTTTGGCACGGGGAAACATTTACCCATAATCAAACTTCTGGTGATGCCCAGGTGCCTTCGGTGTGCAGGGTGTTCTTAAGAACCTTTTTTTTTTGTATGCTACAGCCAGTAAAACTTGTTTGGAAGAGCCTTGCTAGGCCAGAACATCAGACATTATGTTCCAGTCAGAGTTAGGCTCCAAACAGCTGCTGCCCTCAATTTATCTCTTTGGTCCTGTGCACTCTAGCAGAAGTTAGAGCGTACAAACAGCTGAGTGAGCTCACTTTATCTTTGTTTTGAAATCATAAAATCTCTTTAATTTAAGAGGTAGATAATAGTTTTGCTTGGGAGAATCAGGTGGCTGAAGCCATACAAGCTGGGTGGATTTCAGATTGGGCATTAGGAAGAAATTCTTCACAGGAGGGGTGATTAGATACTGGAATGGACTGCCTCGGGAGGTGGCGGAGTCACTGCCCCTCAAGGTGTTTAAGGAAAGACTGGACGTGGCACTTAGTGCCACAGTCTAGCTGACAGGGTGGTGATCGGTCACAGGTTGGATTCGATGATCTCAGAGGTCTTTTCAAACCTAACTGATCGGTGTTTCTGTGATTTGCCAGGGTTCACCGAGGGAGAGCAGTAGGTGGTATGGCCAGTGCTCCTAGGGGAGCTCACAGGGACAGAGATAACGGGGGCTTGAACCAGAGGACGAGGCAGAAGCTCCGGGGGGTCTGACAAGCAGGCCACCGAGTTCAAACATGACGCAATCTCAGACACTGCTAAACATTTTTTTTCTTGACGTTACAGGCGTTTTTTGTGAATCCTGAGCTCACGCCTCCCTGCTGACAGCCTCTCTCCACAGACAGGCTGCCGGGGGAACGGGAAAGGGGGTGTTCGCCGCCTTCCCGCGGCCTTCCCGGGAAGCTTTAGCGGGCCCTTCCTCTTCTCAGGGAGCCGCCCCTCGCCCTCAGCTCCCCTGCCCGTGGCGGTGCCCTCGGCCCCGCGCCCCCTCCCTCAGCCAGCGGAGCTCCGCCCGGCGGCCCCGCTCTGCCTACCTGGAGCCACC